>JAULJZ010005664.1:0-16834 GCA_032270985.1 Heliamphora pulchella | reverse complement strand
CATGATTTGATTATGATTGCATAAAGTATGTCATTCACACCTCACAAATCATGATTGCACTGTTATTAGTCTTTATCTTACGAGCTTCATCTCATGTTTGTTGTACCAAATATTTTATAGGTCTAAGCGTAAAGGATGAGACGCAGCATGAAGTTGATTTTTATGAAGACTTGAAGATAGTAATTTGTGTTCCAAATTTTCATTTGGATAAAAACTTGTATTACAATGCATGAGGAAATTGTAATGATTGTTTTAAAAGTTTTGACGAAGAAGAGTGATTTTTTATGTAAATATGATGAACTGGGAATCTATTTACATGAAGATAACATAAATGGTAGGATAATGAGTTGTGATTTAAAGGAGATTTGGATATATAATTCAATTCTTGGATTGAATGTAGTATATTGATACATGGTTAGCTTAATTAGAGTTTAGGACTTGAGATCCAGGCGGTGCTTGAGTATAAATGATTGTTTGAGTTTGACAGGTTACAGGAAAAATTTGGGATAGTTCGAAAAATAGAGGAGACTCTGCCGAAATTTTTAAGAAATTTACTTAGAAAAATTTAAATGTTTAAGAAAGGAACTTCTTTTAAAACCAATTACATTCTAGTATCTTTCTTTAAAGGAGGTTCAGACCATAGATAGGGTTTTAAAGAAAAAGTCTCCTCAGTGATTCGGTAACGTTGAGTTATTAAGTGGAGTTCACGTGACCCGGGATTTGGGACGTGACAACCACGGCCACGACCTCGACTACGGCCATGTCCTCTCCTCGTAGACATCATGTCTATGTGAAAGAAAACAGAACATAAGATGTAACATATCGCATGAACATAAACACTAACCAGATAGCATGCTTACACATAACCACATAGGTTCATGCTAAACAGCCCCACATACCAACGAAAACCAACAAGAGCGACGCGTCCATTTGGGTAACTTGCTCAGATTTCTTGTCAAAAAACACGTCGGCCAAACGCATTTCTAACTCGGCTTCTAAGCTTGTTAACCCAAACGCCCAAAGGCAAGACTAATCATTCCTAAGGTTCAACCCCCATGTTCACATATACATAATGTTCACACATATCTCAAGCTATCAAAACAGCTACGCACATGTAGTCAAGCACACGTAATCAACCTCGCACGGTGATGCACTCTCTTCTCACAGCTCTTAGGTATTTGAACCCAGAGCTCTGATGCCATTCTGTCACTCCCCAAACTCCGAGTCACGTGAAACACCCAAAAACAACCATAGATAACACCCAACCCGATGCTGTACTCTCAAAATAAAGCATACATGCATTTAAATATATATATCGCTCTCAGGCTTATAACATGCGGTTCCAACACCGCTAACATGTAAACATACATGGTTTAAAAGAAACAAAAGGAAGATTACAAATCTTCTGCCCCTTCGGCACCTCCAAATCATCCTGCATGATCGGTACCTAAAAACATTTCAAATCCCACACCGTGAGCCAAAACTTAGTAAAAACTAGACAAACGTGCAATATAAGCTAAACATGCTAACAAATGTAATATGTATGTAACGACTCGCCTGAGCCTCAAAACAAGTTTGAAAATAGTTTTATATCACGACTCACAAAAGCCAAGAATAATAGTTTTAAAAAATTATTTTGTATACATACATACAAATATGCTACAACACTTCCCATGTAAAGGAGCCTCGATTCTCTCGAGCCCACATGCAACACAGATACATACATTGACTCACACGAGCCTCAACATCAGTCCTACAGTTCACGGTGACAGACACTCAACACAAGGATTTCTCGAACTTTCACTGAAGGACCTCAGCCCCATCTGTTAACCAGCTAACCAGAGTTAACCTATGCAACACATGCAACTCACGCGACACACGCCACTCACACGACGCAACACATGCATCCCGCCCAACGCACCATGTGCAACACGCACAACACATGCCTCTTCAAGACCACCTTTTTATCCTTCAGATACCCACACATTAATGCATCGTTAGGACCACTTTCCTATCCCTCCGATTTTAATGCACACACACATGCATTGTTGTCTAGAGTTAACATATATCGAATGCCTTTTCTGTCCTCGTTAACTAGAGTTAACGCTCATCGAACCACTTTTCCATCTACGGGACATCAGACCATGTTTCTGTCCATCTACATAACCTTACCCACACACGTGTTACTAAAATCAGAGTTTTAGGTACCGCAAGAGCACATATCCGTCCTGCAACATGTATAATAAAAACTAGAGTTTTAAAAGCACAAACCACCTATAACACTACGTTTCACATAACGACGCCACATAACCCGTCTTGAAATCATATGCCACATAACCCGACATCCATTCGCCTGAATGACCTGTCCTCTCACCTGGACAACCAACAATGCAAAAAATCAAAACGTAACCCGAAGTCCAACACCAAACCTCCCATAACACAGTTTTTTGCAAATGTTTTCACAAAACCCCAGCTTTTTCCCAAAACCCGCTTTCTTGAAAAGAACGTCGGACCCAACACGTCCTGCACCCAACGATGCACTAACCATCACGCACGCAACCGTGCACCAATACCCCACATGAAATGACTAACCACCTCTCCGTGACTTCAGTAGGTAGGATCCCATAATCCAATCAACTAAAAAACCACTAGAGGAGAGCAGTCAATTGAGCCCCATAACCTGATCGACTTAAAGGCCACCACACGACCATCAAAACCACCAAAAAACCCACATAGGACGAACTCAGTCGACTGACCCCCACATCCAATTGATTGAAAACACATTAGAATTTTCCAAAATTCCCCCGAACACAGGTCAGTCGACTAACCTAGGAGGTCAGTTGACTGAATCCCCAAGCTAATGATCCAGTCGACTGAACAACCCAGTTCAATCGACTAACCCACGGCAAAAACTAATTTCGAGTCACGGTTTCAGCCACCAAAACCCCAAAACGAAGCATTTAAACTCCCTTTCAACACCCTCGGACATACACAAGCCCAAGACTACCACTAAAACCGCAAAAGAAACACTCAAAACCGATTCCATCCAACTAAAATCGACTCGAAATGGTTTAAACCCAAAATCTAACCTTTTGAAACTTAAAACGAATTTTTCATGCATTTTTAACCTGTGAAAACGCATACAATTACAAGTAGCATCCTTATAAGACACGAGAGTCTGGGATCCTACTTCGGTAAGTTAAAAATTTAATATCTCGATTCACGTGCAAAATTGAGCTTCGTCAGAATAAAATTATGTCTAGATGAACGCGTAGCCCCCGGTGCCAATAGTAGGAATCCGCTGTTTGATCGTCGAAAACTGAGCCCCCGACCCCGAGAAGTTAGATAGAAGGCAGAGAGAAAAATGAAAAACTTACCTGAGAAGTTTTGAAAATATTTTTTGAAAATCTCTAACGCTAGATATTTATAGGCTCTCTAGAAAATATCATTTTTTAAAATTTGCATCACAATGCCCAAAGGCCCTAGGAACCAACCCCATATACATATCTAAGCTCGATCATGCATAAAAACGCATATAAACATGCAGAAGCAAAAATGACAAACACGCGTCAAAAAAAGCCAAAAAAGAAAACGGGTTAGGGTCTCACAAGTTCAGTTGGTTGTTACACTTTATTGTGATAACAGCGGAGCGATTGGAAACTTGAAGGAACTAAGAGTCTACAAGGAAGGAAAGCACATTGAGCGTAAGTATAACCTGATATGAGAGATTGTACAGAGGGGTGATGTTGCTGTGACCAAGATTGCATTAGGAGACAACCTTACAGATCCTTTTACAAAGAGTTTACTGGCTAAGACTTTTGATAGTCATGTAGAGGGCATGAGAGTCAGATGTATGGCAGAATGATTTTGAGTATAAATGGGAGATTATTAGGGTTGTATACTGAAAACCATGTTTTTAGTTATTAATTTTATTTTAATAAAATTAATTTTTTATTTTATGAGAATCTTTATGAGCGATGTATGCAATGTCATTTCTTTAATGTTATGCATGGATGTCTTTTATTTTGTATAGTATTTAATCTGGTGTGTAGAGTACGACTTGCACACAGAAGATCAGATTTTAGGTTATTGCAGAATATAAGTATTTGTTTACAGTTTAGATGGAAATGGATATACCATCGGTATGACTGTAACACAGAATTTTAGTAGGCCTGTATTGGTTACGGAAAAACAGATAATAGCGTCGTCTGTTGTTCTGACTCTCTGTGCTAGTACACATTGTGTTTATTGAATGGGACACATTGGGATAATTAATTTTATACTAACTATATAAATTAATTCACACCCCAAGGTTATTATGAATGCTTATGCTCTTAATCTAAAAATAATTATTGAATTGCGTATATTTAATATTCATTGTTTTGATTCATTAGAGAGTGCGATCTTATATGCGTCTATATTTTCAGTGAGTTAGATAGTGGTATTATTTATATGGTGAATATTAATTATTGACGGAATTCACGTCTCGAATGATCGGGACTGATGATATCCTCTTAAGGAAGTTTATAAGTTTTGACCGGGCCAAACTCTACATGTGGATTTGATTATCCAGTGGTCAAATAAGTTAAGCGAAAGGGTTTAAGAAATTCAAAGATGCCAATTAAATTAAATTGTCAGTAATTAAATTTAATTGGTGGGTATCGATAATATTAATGTGGGGAGATGAGTTAAGTGTTTAATAACAAGAGCTCAATACAAGATGGTCTTGAGATTATAACTTAGAGTGCAATTACAATTTTTTAGTGATATGAACTGTAATTTAGTATTTTATGAAAATTACAAAAATCGTTGCAAGGTTTTCATAATTACAGATATTGCTGGGAGGTTTGTTTAATTGCGAAAACTGTTAGATACGTATTTGGATTACACTAGAAGTCTTTGTCATAATTACTCCATAGGTCCCTATTGTAGCCTTATAAATATGCGGGTAGACTGAACCAAAAATTCATAACTTGTCTTCAAGACTAAAGCTGACCAGGTTCTGCCAGTATGAGTTCTCGAAGGATCGTAGCCCGCACTACGTTCGAAAATCGTTTAAGGGAATACAGTAGAAGGTCTGACGGGAGCTTCAACTCGGAATCAAAAATCATAGTTGGAGAATCGACCAAACAGGTATTCTTTTAAATTAACTATGATGATACATGTTTTATTTTGATCGTTCGACATCAAAAAATTTTATTTGGAGACCATTTCGGCGATTGTTCATCCAGTTATTTTTATCGAAAAATCGTTTACAAAAATAATAATATTGGCAGTTTTGCCTCCAACACTAGGTTCCCTTCATCCTTTTTATGTTAAAACCCAAACATTCAAGCACAAAGCTACCATGTTACACTTCAAATGTATCTCAACAATCTCAAATAAAATGAATAATATAGACCGTTCGCCACATCAACTACTAATACAAAAAGTTCAATGTTCAACTACAAGGTTCTAGGTTTCTAATTTATTCATCCAAACATGGCTCCATTAGTTGTTTTTGATTTAAGACCTTTGAAGAACGGAAATGAGAAAAGATTTTTGAGTAGTAAAAGAGAAGGTAATAAAGGTTTTTTACTTGATCACTTTATATCTTGAAGCAAGGAGATGAACTTAAGTTTTAAACCTTTTTCATTTTCTTATTTTTTCTTTCTTTTTTTTCTCTCTCTCACTCTCTCTATGGTGGCTCAATTTGTAAAAGGAGGAGAGGGAGAATTGGAAATCCTTTTATAGGCATGTGATAAGAGCTAAAACGTCATTTTTACTCTTACTAAACTTGTGGACCAAGCTTAATTAGCTTTTAATTGGTCAAACTAATTCAAATTCCAAGAGGATGAATGTCACACCACGCTCTCGCGAGGTACTCAACCTCTGCGGTGGGTTATGATTCCTACAACATCTTTGTGGACTTAAAGAAAACTAAACAAGACTTAGAGTAGTCGAGAATAAAAACATTCACACAAAGATTGATTTTCAAAACAAACTTCCATTCATGGATGCTTAAAACATAAGTTCAGGGGATGCTCTGTCCTGTACATCAAAAACTACTATAATTTCACTTCATTACATCATGTCTTATAAGATATATTACAAAAAGATCAAAAGAAGTCGTCTACCTTCGAACTCAAGCCTAAACGACATTCGACAGTAGTAGACCAACCTTCTAGCAAAACCTACGGTTTGTAACTACAAGAGTTACAAGAGAGCGTACTTACTATTATAATGAGCAAGATAAAACAACTACACAGTTTAAGTAGGCTATCAATTTCAACACAGTTTATAAATCTTTAACAAAAGATATGAAAGTACCACATCCAGTTCAACACATTTATCTCATAGGATATATATAACTTTCTCACAATAAAGTATAATAGTCATTATATAACTCCTCATAATAAGGCTTTAAAGCCACAATTCAATCTAACAGTTTTTAACACAAACTTACTCAGTAACTCAAAATGCCATTATAGGCTAACACTCACTCTTAAAGGGCACAGCACAATGCTTTTGAAGGCCAACCCTCACCCGTATAGGGCAATGCTAAATGCCATTGTAGGCCAACACTCACCCTTATAGGGGACCGCACAATGCTTTTGTAGGACTTACACAAATCTTTATTGGGCTCCGCATAATACCTTTGTAAGACTCACACACACTCTTATCGAGCTCCGCACAATGCCTTTATAGGACTTACGCACATCGTCACAGGGCTCTGCACAATGCCTTTGCAGGCTAAAGACAGACACTCTTTGAGGGCACTGCACAAAGATTTAAAGATTGACAGATATATCATTAACATCATTCATCTATCACACACATCTTCCTTTCTACGATATAACTATTACTCTAAAATTCATCAATACACATGACATGTAAAAAGTCACACGCTATTATTTATCAATATCTCATAACTCAAAACATGAATATAGAATATTTAGAAAATAGTTTACACATATTCATTTGTTCAAGAATAATATCTAAGCACTCTTACCTTATTAAATAGTATAAATACCTCCTTTAAAAGGTCCAAGATTCAAATCTCCAATGTTAAAATCCCGGTGCCTAACAAGTAATCAAAACATTACGTAAATGTTGTGCACTATTTTTTATTATCCCTTGGAGTCAAACAAACACTTGCGACGACTTGGACTCACTCATGGCAATCAATACACTTTCTAAGCATTGGTCATCCTTATTAACAAAAATTTTAGAATCTGTTGGTCTCTCCGTAAAATAATTTTAAAATACTAAACGTCATTTGTTTGCTACAAAATTATGGGATGAAAGATATACATGTTAGAAATATTTTTCATGAAGAAAGCTAAGATGAGAGATGCTTCCAAGTAAGGGCACAAATTCATTGAACAAAAAAGGTCAAAAAAATGACGTTATTTCGTTAATACGAGTTTTAGGAAAATTTTTCTAGTCAAATTACTCTAAATAAATTTTAAATGAAAGATAACTAAAAAATCTAAGTCTGAACATAAAGCTTGACCTGAGGAGATTTTCTGGAATGTTCTAAAAATCGGCAATGTGGGCTACTTTTTTGTTTATTTGGCGTAAAAGTGTAAAAATTATGTTTTGGCCACTTGGACATCATTTTCGGTTCTACCAGAAATAACACATACTAATAATAAGCTCAGGAAGCTCTAGTAACAAACAGGTTTTGAAAAAGACATTGTTTGGTCCCACGAAAAATTTGGGTAAGTAGAAGATGGTGGCTTTTTTTTTGTTTTTCTTCAGTAGACTTGTTCCTATCCTTGTTTAACTTGTATTTCGGGTCTATATATGTTATTTAACATCAAAAACTAGTATACTCTAGTGGTCTAAACATTCTCATAACATACTTGTTTAACTCATAGAAAAGAAAACAAAACGCAATGCGTTATTCCAACCACATCCACTAGGCTATCTTTTATTTGATTCTTTTTTAACTTTCTTGTTTATAATCTTGTTCTAAGGTCATTAAATCTTATTAAATGTTGTAGAGAGGGGTTAGAAGAGAAGATTACGGATAGTTGTAGGAGTGCCAACCTCGAATTCTTGATCTTATGGAAGTTAGGATTTAAGCTTCAGCCCTCCGGGATCACCATTCTTTCTTTCCTTCATCCTTCTTTCTTCTTCTTCTCCAAGACTCTCTCTCTCTCTCTCTCTCTCTCTCTCTTTAGGAGCCCTCTTCACCGAATCTCATATAGAGAAAATGGTGGGAATGTGTGGGTGTTTTGTGTCTCACGGGATGCACCGGATATCTATTATTTTTAGAAAAATATTCTTTTCTTTTCAAAACAAGAAAAATCTAAGATATTTGAGCATCATTTTTTAGAAAAATGGAGTCGCCATTTGATTTTTGAAAAAAACCAAGAAAAATAAAAAGAAGGTTGCGAGTCTTTTAAAAAATAGTAACCAGAGAAAAAGAGAGTTTTGGGGCTAAGGTACCAAAAGGGAAGGTGTTAGGCACCCTTTTTACTCAACCGTGAGGTTGGCCTCTACTTTGTCAATATTGGTTCTTATTGTAAACGTTTTGAAGATAACATATATAGAATGGGAGGTTAAAGGGAGTTCAAACAAAAGTAAGCAACAAAACCAAAACCTTATTATGATTCCTAGGGTAATGCAACTTAGTTGTTATTTTTTGATATGCCACACGTATTATTTGAGCAAAGGAAAGCAAAAAACATGCGAATAAGCGATAAAACGAACAAATAAAGGTTTATGGGTCATTCAATAATATTTTTGCCCTTAACATGCTATAAACATACTGTACAGAATAAACAGAAGAGACTTAAACATCATATTTAAGCTATTAGACATGTAGAAAACTTACGACCGTAGCAACAAATGTTGCGACTATGACAACAATGGTCACAAAATATGCGGCCGTGACAAATATAATAAGGTTTCTGCGAAGAATATAATGAAAAAGCTCACAACCGTGACAAATAAAAGTCGCGGTCATGATTTTTAAGGGTAGAGAAAGCGTATATACATCGCACAAGATTTAAAACAGGTTCAAATGAATAGGATATGCAGGACAGAGACCATAGCCCATTCATTCTAGGCTAGATCTACCATCTTCCATCTTCTATAGAAATAATATCTCTAAAACAGAATGTACAAGATATCGCAATGAACAACAGAATACTTAAAACATATTTTCATGTCACTAGTCTCACAAAACTGTTGAAAGCAATACTGTCAAGATCATTGTTTTTATAAAATGATTTTCGATAAAAAATTAACTGGACGAAAAAACACCGAAACGGGTTCTAGATAAAAATTTTGACATCGAACGATCAAAAATAAACCCGTGCAACCAAAGTTAATTTAGAAGAATATCTCTTGTCGATCTAATCTTCAACTACGACTTGATTCTGAGTTGAAACTCCAGTCAGATCTTCTACTGTATTCCCTTACGCGATCCTCGAACGTAAGTGTGGGCTACGATCCTCCGAGAACTCGCACTGGCAGAACCCCGATATATTTAAGTCTTGAGAGACAAAAATAATATCATAATAATAATAATATTCAAAATCATCAAAACGAGTTTAGTCTACCCGCATATATATAGGGCTACAGCAGGGACCTAGAGAGTAATTATGAGTTAGACTTCCAGTGGAACACAGACACCTACTAGAGGTTTCTACAATTATGGAAAGACATGCAACGATTTTTTTAATTTTTATAAAATACTGAATTACAGTTCACCCAACTAAAGAACTATAATTGCACTCTGACCTATAATCTCAAGACCTTTTTGCATTGAGCTTCTGTTATTAAATACTTACCATTTCTCCCCACGTTAAGATTTATGATATCCGTTAATTAAATTTAATTACTGACAATTTAATTTAATTGGCATCTTGATATTCCTTAAGCCCTTTCGCTTAACTTATTTGACCGCCGGATAATTAAATCCACTTGCAGGGTTTGGTCCGATCAAAACTTATAAGCATCTTTAAGGGGGTATCGTCAGTCCCGATCATTCGGGACGTGGATTTCATCAATAATTAATATTTTCCATATAAATAATACTGCTATCCAACTCATTGAAAATATAGACCCATATAAGATCGCACCATTTAATAAATCAAAACAACGAATATTAAATATACGCAAATTAATAATTATTTCAGAATTAAAAGGATAAACACTATTCATAATAACCTTGGGGTGTGAATTAATTTATATAGTAAGTACAAAATTAATTATCCCAAATGTCCTATTCAATACACACAAAGTGTACTGGCACAGAGAATCGAAACAATAGACGACGCTATAATATGTTCATTGTAACCAACACAGACCTACTAAAACTCTGTACCACAGTCGTACCGATGGTATGCCCATTTTCATCTAAACTGTGAACATAAAACTTATATTCCGCAAGAACCTAAAATCTGGTCTTCTGTGTATAAGCCGTACTCTACACACTAGATTAAATACTATACAGAATATTGGACATCCATGCATATCAAAGAAATGATACACATACATTGCTCATACAGATTCTCATAAAATGGAAAATTAATTTTATTAAAAATAAAATTAAATACTAAAAACATGATTTTCAGTATACTGACCCTAATATTCTCCCACTTATAATCAAAACAAAGCTACTGTACATCTGACTCCCCTGCCCTCTACATGACTATCAAAAGTTTTAGCTGGTAATCTCTTTGTAAAGGATCTGCAAGGTTGTCTCCTGATATAAGTTCAATGTCTGACTAAAAATCTGAGTCTGTGTACCCCAAAAGGTACTAGGCTGTCTGCCTGGTAAATTAACATAAAATCCTCAGCCCTTTTTAGGTACTTGATTATATATTCTTTACCGCAGTCCATTGCTCTTACCCTGGATTAGACTGATATCTGCTAACTATACCAACGGCAAAGCATATGCCAGGTCTAGTGCAAAGCATAGCATATATGAGGCTTCCTACTGCCGAAACATAAGGAACCGCCTTCATCTTCTCTATCTCATCAGGTGTCTTAGGACACTGATCCTTGAATAGAGTGATTTCATGCCTGAAAGGGAGAAACCCTTTATTGAAATCTTGCATGCTAAAACGAGCAAGGATATCATCGATATACTTTATTTGCGATAAGCCCAATATCCTTTGTTTTCGATCTCGCACAAGCTTGATCCGAAGGATGTGACTAGCTTCTCCCAAGTCCTTCATATCGAACTACCCAAATAACCATACTTTAACCGTAGATAATGCTCCCACATCGTTTTTGATGAACATGATATCATCTACATAAAGTACTAAGAAGATCACCACGCTTTCGTCACGCTTCTTGTACACACAGGACTCTTTTGGACTTTGAACAAAATCATAAGATTTTATAACTTGATCAAACCGAGTGTTCCAAGACCTCGATGATTGCTTAAGTCCATAAATAGATCTCTTAAGCATACACAATATGTGTTCCTAGCCCTTTGCAATGAATCTGTCTGGCTGTATCATATAGATACACTCATTAAGACTTCTATTAAGGAAAGCTGTCTTGACGTCCATTTGTCAGATTTCGTAATAGAAATGTGCGGCAATGGATAAGAGAATCCGGATAGACTTAAGCATGGCTACCAGCGAAAAAGTTTTCTCATAGTCAATCCCTTCTTTCTGAGTGAACCTTTTAGCAACAAGCCTAGCTTTAAAGGTCTCAACCTTCCCGTCTACTCCTCTCTTTCTCTAGTAGATCCACTTGCATCCAATGGGTTTTATCTCTTCAGATGGTTCTACAAGCTCCTAGACCTGATTGGAATACATAGATTCCATCTCTGAATTTATAGCCCTTTGCTAAAGATCTGCATATTTATCTTGTAGTGCTTCATTGTAGTTACATGGCTCGGTATCCAGTTCTGTTGGGATCTTATCAAACGACTCTCCCAAGAACATATACCGATTAGGTTGATGAACAACCCTTTCACTACGATGAGGCACTACCTATGTCTCTGTACTAGCAGTAACAGACTGTGCAGAATCTGAACCCTGTGCATCAGCACCCTGTTTTTGATTTGCACCTGTCTTGATAATCCTCCTACTACAACTTGGTAATGGAGTATCAGTGACTTGTGGTTCCTCTTTTGTTCTACTGGTATTTTTTCTCAGTTCTTTCAGAACAATTTTGTTATTAGGCTTGCGATCCATAATATAATTCTCTTTTAAAAATCGAGCATTGGTGCTAACAATAACCTTCTGATCCTTAAGATTATAAAATAGACCGCCTTTTGTTCCCTTGGGATACCCCACAAAGAAACAGACTTTTGTCCTCGGTTCCAACTTACCCGCGTTCTCTTTCAGCACATGTGCTGGATATCCCCAAAATCGAATGTGTTTTAGACTAGGCTTACGCTCGGTCCACAATTCTGTGGGAGTAGAAGGTACTGACTTAGAAGGCACCAAGTTCATAATGTAAGCTGCTGTCTCTAAAGCGAGTCCCCAAAACGAATCTGGTAAACCTGAATAACTCATTACTGACCTTACCATCTCCATAAGAGTTATATTCCTTCTTTCTGTTACACCATTCTGTTGTGGAGTGCCAGGTGCAGTCAACTGGGATGTAATCCCCTCTGATGACAAGTAGTCTTTAAACTCTCCAAAGAGGTATTCCCCACCACGGTCGGATCGTAGTGATTTGATACTTTTATCCAGACGTTTCTCTGCCTTCGCCTTGAATTCTTTGAATTTCTCAAAGCATTCAAAGCCACCTCTAGCCATCAATGAAACTGACGAAATACTCAAAGGTCATCAATGAAACTGACGAAGTACTCAAAGCTACCTCTAGCCCGGATTGTCATAGGACTACACACATCAGAATGAACCAGCTCTAACGGCTCTTTAGCTCTATAGCCTTTGGTCGAAAAGGGCCTCTTGGTCATCTTACCCTCTAAGCAAGATTCACAGACCGGAAGTGTCTCCACTTCCAATGAACTCAAATGTCCATATGCTATCAGTTTGTTTATCATTTTTAGATTAATATAACCTAAGCATAAATACCATAGAAACGTTTGGTTCATTAAAGAAGAAAATTTTCTCTTATATGGTAATATAGATGTATTATTCGTTTCAGTTAGTTACAGTGAAGGAGAGATTTGGATAATAATATAAAGATTATCCACCAATGTACCAGAACAGATAACCCGTTTATTATCCTTAATAACCACAGAGTTATTAAAATAAACCAAATATCCGTCTTTAACCAATCCAGAAACGAAATCTAAGTTTTATCTAATGGCAGGTACAGTCTCTCAATATTAAAACTCGATCTCTACCAAAACTGAGAGTGACATCTCCTACTGCAACTGTTGTTACCTTTGTATTATTACCCATATGCAGGTAAATCTCCCCATCACTAAGTTGTCATGTTTCCTAGAACTCTTACAATGAATTGCAGACATGATTAGTAGCTCCCATATCTACACACCAGGTACCGGTAGATAACACTACTAAACATATTTTCACAACTAGTGAATAGAAATTACCATATTTGTTCTGCCTTATGAGAAATACTAGACATAGTGTTTTCAATGCTGGGTCTGGTTCAGTGAAAACATCTACCTTTTGGCTTTTTCACACTAGTCTGTGGCCCACTAACTACCCTGGAAAATGTATCTCCCTATTTTTGAATCTTTTTCTTCTTCATGCCTTCCGGCCCCGAGGAAGAACCTTTTTCTAAAACAGGCACATTTCTTAGTATTGAAAGAATACCATTTGTAGTTAAAGCTATATCCAAATTATATTTTCAGTCAACATAATTTGGTCTCGTTAGTTTGTTTTCTTTGAGTATTGAAGCGAGTGGGTCGAAATCCATTTTAATCCTGAGAATCACATAATTAAATAAAATCGTTAATTATGATGAGCAAAACTTTGAATTTATTTTAATTTGATTCCCTCTCCCATTTTAAAATTAATTTGTTAGCAGCCTAATAACCTGAGAATAGCATGTCACGATGGATGGACGTCTACTATCCTCCATAAGATCAGACATGCCAATTCCTTTTAATTTTACTATCTAGGTAACTGATCATACCAAGTAAAATTAAATAGCTGACATAGTTTCGATTCAGTATATAATAGCAGTGACTCAGATGGAGAGGATACTATTATATACAGCTAAGTGTTAACCATCACCTAATCCCAAATCAATCGTTTCGCAATGAACCCTTCAAATGGAGAAGTGATTCACACTAACAATTATTCAGAATTATTCCTAAAGGAGGTTTGTACTGGCGATACCACAATTAATCTGTCCGAACGGGAGGAAGGCCTTACTGCCAACCCGCAGGATTTAATTGTATCGTCTATAAACTGGTGATGGAGACCGCGGGATTTATCTGTGAATAAATTTCATCACTTAGATTTTTAAAACATTTTTTAGAGTTATAAAAATTCGTTTAATTAAAATAAATTTATTAATTACAAAAACTACACGATCTAAAAGAATCAAATATCTTTCTGTGTAACGATTCTAAAGATTCTGATTTATCAAACCATCTTTTCGTGTTTAAATGCGTAACAAATAAAATTTAATAAATGCATAGTTTTTTCTTTAACTTTTCAGTTAAGTTAGTGATTAAAGGCATTTATTTATTTTATTTATCGTTTCATATTTTTTGAAAAATAATAATTTATTTGGATTAAATATTTTTTCATTTAATTAATTCTCATTTTTTTCAAGATATCTGATTTTAAAAAAATCATCTTTAAACGTGATATTTTGTAAAAAAATAAAATATCTAAAATTTTTCTATTTAATTAATTAATTAATTAAAAAAATTTATTTTATTTTTTATTACAAAATATTTTAATTACAATCGAATTTTTGAATTAATTAAAATTAACAGGATAAACTAAACCAATATTTATCATCCACGCAGTTTAAAATATATAAAAATAAATTAAATGCAAGATAAATAAAAAAATATCCCAATTTTATGATCAAATCGAAATTCTAAAGAGTTTCAATCTCCTATTAAAAATAAAACTGGAACAGTTCAAAATTTATCAAGTTTCTTTATTCCGTTTGCATCAGAACTCTTTCAAAGAGTCCACTTGGAAAACCGCAACAGTGTTTGGAAATTAAAATTCTCTTCCCACAAAAATTGTGCTGCCAATCTTGGTTGCTAAAAACCAAGATTGGAAACAGCTTGGAAACAGCTCCAACCAAAAAACCAGCTCCGTTGTTTAGAAACCAGCTCCAACCAGCTCCAACCAAACAGCTCCAACCAAAAAACCAGCTCCGTTTGGTTGCAAAAAACCAGCTCCAACCAAACACGCCTGGACGGCTTGGAAACAGCTCCGTTGTTTAGAAACCGCAGCTTGTTGTTTACTTGGAATAATTGGTGCAACAGTTTCACTAAAGGCCACTGTTGGGAACCGTTTTCTGCGCCGCTACTGCTGTGTGATTGGCGCTACTTAGAACAGCTTTTTGACCGAAACAATACCGCCTGGAGCTTGCTTTTTGCTGAAGCACTGATTGAGACTGTGCCGCGTTTGGTGTCGAAAATTGGGATTGCTCTGGCTTGTGATTTTGCGCCACAGCTTTTGCATGGAAACCGGCTTGTGATTTTGTGCCACGGGCATTTGGAAAACAGCTTGCTGCGTTTGGACTGGTTTGGCGCTACTTCTCCACTTCTTGGCTGCTTCGGCACATTGGCTGCTGAGGCAGCTCCCATTTATTTATTTATTTATTTTATTTTATCTAGAAAAAAAAAATTTGGAGAAAAGAAATATTATAAAGCAGTAAAAAAAAATTGGTTGCCGCCGCCAACCACCGCCGGTTGCCGCCGCCTTCGCTCTTCCACTTCTTCTTCATTCGATCTCTTTTTTTTCTCGATTACATAAAATCAAATAAAATTACAAGAACTAAAATCCAAAAAACAATAATTTTTACATTGATCCTATACCTCCGTAAAGTTCACAATCAATTAATCTATCACGGTCAACCCCCGTGATTAACAAATAATTAAATCATTATTCACGCATTCAATCAAACATGAAAATAAATGATGATCATAAAATCGGGATTTGGAATGCCTGCAAAACAAAATTAGCACAATTTTAAATCTATCCGACCTCGATAACCGTAAATAAAAATTAAAACGGCTCTGATAGAAATTTGTTTGAGGTAATACTGCCAAAATCATTGTTTTTATAAAACGATTTTCGATAAAAAATTAACTGGACGGGCAAACACCGAAACGGGCTCCAGATAAAATTTAACGTCGAACGATCAAAAATAAACCCGTGCAATCAAAGTTAATTTAGATGAAAACCTCTTGTCGATCTAATCTTCAACTACGACTTGATTCCGAGTTGAAACTCCAGTCAGATCTTCTGCTATATTCCCTTACGCGATCCTGGAACGTAGTGTGGGTTACGATCCTTCGAGAACTCGTACCGGTAGAACCCCGATATATTTAAATCATGTGAGACAAAAATAATATAATAATAATAATAATATTCAAAATCAACAGAACTGGTTCAGCCTACCCGCATATATATAGAGGTACAGTAGGGATCTAGGGAGTAATTATGAGTTAGACTTCCAGAGGAACACAGACAACTACTAGAGGTTTCTGCAATTATGGAAAGACATGCAGCGGTTTCTACAATTTTCATAAAATACTGAATTACTGTTCACACCACTAAATAATTATAATTGCACTCTGACCCATAATCTCAAGACCTTCTTGCATTGAGCTTCAGTTATTAAATACTAACCATTTCTCCCCACGTTAAGATTCTCGATATCCACCAATTAAATTTAATTACTAACAATTTAATTTAATCGGCATCTTGATATTCCTTAAACCCTTCCGCTTAACTTATTT
>JAULJZ010005653.1:0-12905 GCA_032270985.1 Heliamphora pulchella | reverse complement strand
CATGAAGCCCGAGGAACTCATAAGTCCAAAGTTGTAAAGAGAATATGTCAGCAGAAGAACAGATAACAGATAACAGAAGAAATGAATGAATAGTGTGCAAAAACTTAAACGTACCTCCCAAACCCTCAAGTACCCTCCAATGCTGAGCTCTTGGGGGAATCTGGTCAGGGCCCTTATCGAGCCATAAAGCGTAGCCAAAGCAGCTCCTCCCCAATCATATGTGGCTACTCGGTCGAGGCAGACGAGGGCACCGAGATAATACGGATGCACGGTATTCTCTTTGTTCAAAAATAAGGAGGTACCGAACATGTATAGCAGAAAATCGCGAGCGACCCACTTATACTGTCAGGGCTCGGTGCAGTGAAAGTGGCGAAAGCACTCGAAAAACTAGGTATACCTGACTCTGTCTCTATCCATCTGGACGGGAACAGCACCAAGCACATAAGTCAGGGCATCGACTGAGCGAGCAATGAACAGATCGAATAGGATAGGAGCTCCTCTGACACGGATGCCAGTAACCATAGCGAAGTCAAGAGGCGTTAGTGTAGCCTCGAAAGTGGTGAAGTGAAAGGTGTTGGTGGTATAACACCACCTCTCCGCATGGGTTGTCAGCTAAACCCGGTCATTGCTCGTCCTACCCAGCAGGGGTATGAACCGAGCAAAGCCAGAAGCATCAACAAAAGCTCGACTAGGAGTGGGGAGGGCATCATATCACTCCAACACCTCATCAGAGGCGAAACTGCCAAAACCTAGGACGTACTAGCCAACCTGAAAAGAAGATGAGCAGAATATATAAGAGCAGTCAAATCAAGTGGATTACAGAAAATACAGAAAGCAATAAGAAATCCTAGGTTCGTGTGTGTGTAACAATCCTTCGGTTCTTTCAAGCCCTAGAAAAGGATTAGGCACCCTAAGTTTTGGTGCGCTAGGTAAATCTTTTTAACCCTAGGTTTGTGTGTGCGTAACGATCCTTCGGTTCTTTCAAGTCCTAGAAGAAGACTAGGCACTCTAAGCCATGGTGCGCCAAGAAAATCTTTTTAACCCTAAGTTCGTGTGTGTGTGTGTGACGATTCTTTGGTTCTTTCAAGCCCTAAAAAAAGACTAGGCACCCTAAGCCCTGGTGCGCCAGGCAAATCTTTTAACCCTAGGCTCGTGTGTGTGTGACGATCTTTCGGTTCTTTTAAGTCCTAAAAGAAGACTAGGCACCCAAAGCCCTGGTGTGCCAGGCAAATCTTTTTAACCATTGATTCGTGTGTGTGTGATAATCTTTCAGTTCTTTTAAGTCCTAGAAGAAGACTAACCACCCTAATCTCTGGTGGGTTAGGCAAATTTTTTTAATCCTAGGTTCGTGTGTGTGTGTGATGATCTTTCGATTCTTTTAAACACTAGAAGAAGACTAGACACCCTAAGCCCTGGTGCGCCAGGCAAATCTTTTAACCCTAGGTTTGTGTGTGTATAATGATCATTCGGTTCTTTCAAGCTCTAGAAGAAGACTACGCACCTAAAGCCTTGGTGCGCCAGGAAAATTCTTTTAATCCTAGGTTCGTGTGTGTGACAATCCTTCAGTTCTTTTAAACCCTAGAAGAAGACTAGGCACCCTAAGTCCTGGTGCGCCAAGCAAATTTTTTTAACCCTCGATTCGTATGTATGTAATGATCCTTCGATTTTTTTAAACCCTAGAAGAATACTAGGCACCTTAAGCCCTGGTGCGCCAGACAAATCTTTTTAATCATAGGTTTGTGTGTGTGTAACGATCTTTCGATTTTTTCAAACCCTAAAAGAAAATTAGGCACACTAAACCTTGGTGCGCTAGGCAAATCTCTATCATAAATCATTTTAAATTTTATGTTATTTCTAAAAAAAAATTACCTCTTAAATTTGTGTTTTTTAAAAAATATAAATGAAAAAAAACACTCCTTGGATTTTATGTTTTTTTCCAAAAAAAAAAAAAAAAAACCACCCCTTAGATTTTTTGTGATTTTCTAAAAATTAAAAAAATAAAAAATCACTCCCTTAAATTTTTGTGATTTTCTAAAAAATTTAAAAAATTGATGAAAAATCACCCCCTTAGATTTTTGTGATTTTCTAAAAGATAAAAATGAAAAATCACCCCCTTGTTGTTCATATCAAAACCCTAATCCTAATATGCCTACTGTTTTAAAATTTCATTTGCACAGGTACCTAGCTGGTTTTTCAGTCCAATGTCTAGGTCTGTTCTTTTAATGTGATTACATATTTTATATGACCAGTTCATTTAATAGATTTTAATATTTAATACATTTATCATATACATCATGACAAGTTAAAGGGGATCCTAGACATGCATCTATGTTTGAGACATAAAAGTAAAGCATGCTTCGATACTGAAAAGAAAAGGCAAGAGAACCTACTGAGGGATGCTGGCGTGAGATATGCTGGTCTAGTTCTCAGAGGAGGACGTCAACAGCAATGGCATCGACTGGAGGCTCGTAGCGCCTCATCCCACCTAGGCCCAAGTGGTGGGGTGTCGAAGCGTATGTGAGTGGATCAAAGGGTGTGGGAAGACCCTCTCCAGCATGAGGATCTAGGAAATCTGCGGTCTCGGCTTTAACAGCAACATCTGTAGCTGCCTGCGCCTCGGCAGCTGCCTGTGCCTCATCCTCAGTAGCATGGCGAGAAGCACGCTCTGCCTCAGGAGCAAAGGCATCCATCGCTCCCAACACGGCGGAGGGTTGAGTGGTGGTGACCCCACTAGTAGGAAGACTGGTGGTCGTGCACCCAAGGGTGCCCATAGTAGAGCTCTCACTCATAGAGGAACCCCGTAGTACCCCAGAGATATCATCAAGATGCCCGTGTCCCGCCGTGATCAGAAAGGAAAAGAAAGAAACTCGAGGGCAAACGAAACCAAGAAAAGGTTTGAGAGAGCTTGAGAGAGTGAGGGCGCTAGAGAGAGAGCAAGAGGGATGCAAGTGAGCCTAACCCGCGCGAAGTAAGAGCCTTGTGCGCGTTTGGAAGTGGCAGTCGCTACCTTTGAAGGTGGCGACCGTTGGATTTTTCAAACGTCACATGGCGATCACCATGTCAGAGGGAAAACGTTGTGGCAACCGCCACCTGGCAAACGGTCACGTCACATCCTCGTGTTTTGAACTCGGCTACCGCCAACTCTGAAATTGGCAGTTACATGTTAGTTCGCCATGATTATGATTTGGGTTTTGGGGGGGTTGTTTGTGTTTTATTTTTGTTTTTGTGCGTTTTGTTACTTTGTTTGATTGAAAATAATTTTAACCCTTAAAGCGTAGGTTGATTTTGAGTCTCATTTTGATGTTGTTTTGATTATCATCAGATTATTTCAGTCATCTTGTCACGCACTTTGATTTTGATCATATCATTGTTTCTGTTTGTTTCATTTTTGTTATTTCGTTGATTCCATTATTGCTCTTTGTTTACTAATTTGTTTGTTTTGTATTGTTTTAGGGGCGACTTCGTATTCGGGGTTTTAACGGATCCTCAGATGTTCTAGAGTGGTACACGACACTCCCTCCGCACAGTCGAGAGATTGTCAATCGGGGAGGCTTAAGCAGTTTCGTCACCACACTGGAGGGAACCAACAACGACCAAGTCACCCTCACGGCTTTGACGGAAAGGTGGTGTGAAACCACCAAAACCTTCCATCTTCCCACATTCGAAGTGACTCTTACTCCACTTGATTTTTCTCTGATCACTGGGATTCGGGTGGGTGACAACCCAATCTCATTTGATCTTGATATCTGCCGGAGCCCCGAGGCTCTCATTCACCTTCTTGGTCATGTGCCCCCTTTCATCGACAAGGGAAGCATACGGTACACGTGGCTGAAGAAGGCATTCCATCATTTTGTCTATGCGCCAAAGTCCACCACTTCGAGTGGATGGCACGTGCATTCCTTCTCTATATGTTCGGGATATCCTTATTTTTGAACTTAGAGAACAGAGTGCACCTCCACTATCTCGCTGCCATTGTGGTGGTGGACCAGATCGGCTCCTATGACTGGGAAGGAATTGCATTAGCCACCTTGCACGGATATATGAGCGCGGCCACCAGGACCTCAAATCTGAGCACCAGTGGGTACTAGCGTATCTGGAAGGTATGTCTGCTTTCTCTGTTTTTCGTGCTTTCTTTTTCCATTTCCATATCTACAAATCTGTTTCAACTGTATTGACGCTTCTCTTGATTTTCTAAGCTCTAGGCCTACGAGTTCTTGGGTATGCGCCAGCCAACAAACTTTTGCGATGACCCCCTCATGATCCCTCAGGCACTTTGATGGGCCAGACACCATCGGGGTACGAAGCTTGGTGGGAAGGACCTAGATGATGACCACCTCTTCTTGGACAACCTCACTCCCAACCGGGTAAGTCATGTACTGCTCTTTACTGAGTTGTTCTTTCCATTCCTTGTTCATACACTGCTTATTGACATGCTTTTTTTGATTTTCATGTTTGTTGGGACATATGGATTGGCATGGAGCGAGCTGGTGCTGACTTGATGCGGAGCAGCGAGGTTACCCGGACCTACATCTTGCTTGAGGGGCCATTCTATAGAGAGTGGTACCTTGGCGAACGCGTTGTTCGGCAATCCTTAGGGTGTGACCATTTTTGTATCCCGAGGATGCCTCTAGTGGGGATGCATCAGACCGACACCCTCCGCACAACTGAGATTATCTGAGCCATAGTGTGCCTTAATGCTGCCACGCTGATCGAGGGCGAGGATCGTGACTACATAGTCTTTGCCTGAGAGAGGCTGATGCTTGCCATGGGTGCTCGTGCTGCCGTGCGGGGTCCTCCTCCCGCTGCCCCTGGCCCTGTTCACCCCAAGTTCCCCTGGACAATAGATACCTTTGTGGACGGGAATCTCCATCAAATTCGAATCTCCGAGCCAACGGCCTAGAAGATTCTCCTTCCCCCCGACGCTGAGCAGGTATGACATCCTCCCTTCTGTTCTTCATATTGTCTCTTATATCTGACTGCACTGTTTCTTATACTCGTACTGATTCCCATATCTAACTAATTCTGATATCTGATTGCACTGACTTGGTTCTTCTCTTGACAGATGCCTCAGGAGTGGAGCGACCAGCCCCTTCGCTTGATCACCGGGTTGAGAGTATTGATTCGTCACCGGGACGCTGCCTTCTAAGCCCATAGCTTAAAGCCTCCTGCTCCTCGGGGTGGCCTTATTGCAGTATCCAGTCCTTTCTATCTCTTATTTACATTCTTGCGCTCTTTCTGCTCATACTTATCTGCCCTAGCTGATGTGGTCCTTTTCTTTCTTTCAACGTGGGCGTGGCGGAGGATCGAGAACTCGTGGTGGTCACACGGCACCTGCTACCCCAACTGCACCTTTTGCGTGGACTTCTGCTTCTGCTGCTTCTTCATCTTGAGCTCGGACCCCCAGCGTTACACAGACAATTGATAGCTCAAAGGAGGAGGAGACCGGGTCGACATCCGGAGAGTCATCCTAGAGAGGATACATGGTTCGAAGGAAGAGGACCCGGCAAGAATGATGATCCCACCGCTGCTCAGCTGCTATTCTCTTTCTCTTTTACTGTACATGGAGGCCTGAGCGCCTATTCTTATTTGGGCATGCGTGCCCGCTTGATACATTTTGTTCCCTTGTCTTGTCACATTCCACAGATACACCTCTACACAGATGCACTAGTTTTTTATACTGGTTGTCCCACTGATATACAGACGTACTGTTATTTGTCACACTGCACAGATACATTGACGAGGCATGCGTGCCTTTGATTCTTCCCTTGGCTTGTGAGCCATGTCATACATATATGCTCATTACTTTGCTTTTGGTAGGTTGAGCCTTTGTACCCTGTGGTTTACACTTTTATTATCATGGATGCCTTTTTTGTTATATACTTATGAAAATCATTTTTTCAACCACTTAAACTCATATTATGCATGATGATGTGATTCATGAATTGTAATCTTGCCAGATGAACTACTTTTCTTGTTACGAGTTGCTAATAAGTACATAATTACAGTTTGGGGTATGCTGGCAAAATGGAGACAGGCTGTCAAAATTTCTGCATAAAAAAGATTGCAGCAATGAGAAATAATCTTGCGGCCGTTTGGTTTGGATATGGCGGCCTGAACTTTTGTAAAGAAAAGTTTACTGCCTAGTAGCCGTGAGATCTATAAAAAAAAAAAGACAGCTATTCAAGACCCCACTATTTTGCATATCTTTTATTCTTCTTGTATCCTCCATAGCCCACTCTTACAATGACTCTCTGTCGGCTTGGATGAGCGACTTCTTCCCGGTTGAGCGTAAGAACTTCTTTAACTTTGGTCTAGAAGCGTTGTTCTCTCTCGATCTCTGAGGGTTAATTGGCATCTTTTGAGAGGATTAGCCCAACTATAGGATCCCGAGGTTCATGTATTCTATTTCGGTGTTGAGGAGTTATGTCCGACAGTGGAGAACTTTTCGGCTATTCTGGAGATCTCGGGCCGAGAAGCGATCATAATTTCACGCCTTTCTCGAGTCCTAGGAACAGGTTGATGTAGCTCTGTGGTTACTCCAGTCATGAGGCTTCTTTTATTACCCACGACGGATTTCTCAATGTGGCTCGAAACGTGGACCGCTTCGGGCCTCGGGGGTCTCTCGAAGAGTTCTATTTTTAGCTTCAGCACCGGTATACTATTTACATTTGTCTTCTGGATTCTTCCTATTGGGACCCTCGGATGGACGAGTTAGCTCTTCCTTGGTGGATGTGGCCCATTAGATTCACGAGGATTGGGATCTTATCCTGTTAGTTCTTGCGGAGACGCTCTTGGGCTTAATGCAGTTCACACTGAGGGTGCCCCTTACTTTGCCGGTAATGCTCTCTTGCTGCAGGTAGTCTCTCAACTCTTATTTTTCTGTATTTCTCTTATTTTTTTTACTTAGCTCTCCTTTTTCTTTTATTTTTTCAATCAGCTCTCTTTTTTCTTCGCTTCTCTTAAATTTTTCCACTCAGCTCTCATTTTTTTGTGTTCTCTCAGGTATAACTGATGGAGAAGATGAATCTGCTAGAGAAGCCCATGTCTGACAGTTATAGTGTGAGATCCTTCATTCGTCGTTAGGTTTAATGGATGTGCTCCACCGAGACTATTTGGCGGGATTACTTGAGTTCTTTAATCAGGGAGGACATCTCTTGGCTATGCCCCTGGCTAAAAATATCTTCCATGACTACTGCGACTGTGGGCTACTCGGGGGTCATGTTGGTCGGCTTGAGAGTGGCCACCTTCTATCATCCTTATCGCATTCTTCGCCAGTTTGGACATACTCAAATCCATTCAAAGACTGCTGTGAGTCATCTGTACAGTTCTCTATATTGGGCTCCCTTCTTGGGTCAGTACCAACGGGCTTGGTCTTCTCAACTGAGGGTACCGATTGGCAGGAATTTCGACAGCGGGCTTTCTGAGAGTTACGAGGCTTGGTTGCAAGCAGAAATAGAGCGCAGGGCAAGACAGGAAGGGGATGCAAAGAGAAGGACTTGATTTTACTTTAATGCACGTTAGTATTTTGCTTGTTTCCTCTTTTTTAGTTTGTTAGAATGAGGACTTGCGGGCCTCTCTAACCTTTAAAAACTATGTTGGCAAAACTTGTTAACGAAAGTTTTTTCACTTTTGGTTTATGGCGACTTTTAGATTTTCATTATTACAGCATAATCATCT
Source organism: Heliamphora pulchella (assembly GCA_032270985.1). NCBI lineage: Eukaryota > Viridiplantae > Streptophyta > Magnoliopsida > Ericales > Sarraceniaceae > Heliamphora > Heliamphora pulchella. Next base: position 5,228 of record JAULJZ010005653.1, on the reverse strand, counting down.
TATTAGAAAAACTTAAAACAAGTTTTTGCAGTGATCGACTACTTAAAACGCAATTACAAAGGTGGAACAAATGTTTGGTTTGGGCCGAACTTCTGACAGAAGTTGCCTATGTATCCCGAAGAAAGGAATTAGGCTATAACATAGTTCGAGGCTTAGGTTACACTTGAGTATTGATGCTCTCATTTTGCTGACTTTCCCTTAGAGGTAGAATCTTTTAAGCTGGTCTGAATTGATAGGTGTAGAAAAAATATTTCTGTCCAAATCCATAAGGATGGCAGCGCCTCCTGACATCAAGGTCTTGATGAGAGAGGGTCCGGCCCAATTAAGTTGGAATTTGCCCCTTGGATCAAAGATTAGAGCACTGATCTCTTTGAGAACTAAGTCACCTTTTTTCAAGTTTCGAAATTTAACCTTCTTGTTAAATACTCGAGTTATCCTTCTCTATTATCCTTGAACATGAAACAAAGCTCTAAGTCTCCTTTTGTCAAAAAGAAGCAATTCTTCGAACCTATCCCTCTGCCATTTGACTCAAGGATATTGCTTTCAGCCATTATTCTTAGAGACGTGATTTCTAATTCTATATGCAGAACTACTTTCATTTCGTAGACCAAAGCATGGGGTGTTGCTCCAGTAGAAGTTCTAATCGATGTCTGATATTCCCAAAGTGCAAATGGCAACTTTTCTGGCCAATCCTTGCTCCCCTCTATTGTTTTCCGTAGGATCTTCTTCACATCCTTATTTACAGCTTTCACAGTCCCATTGGTTTGCGGTCTGTACGGTGAAGACTTATGGCTGATGATTCGATATTCTTCTAAGATGTCTAGAACTTCTTGAAAGTGAGAACCGTTGTCGAAAATTATCTCATGTGGAATTTCGTACCGACAGATGAGATTTTCTTTGATGAATTTGGCTACTTAGGAGGCTTTCAAGACTGAGTAAGAGGCAATTTTGACCCACTTCATGAAGTAATCAATTGTCACGAGAATAAACTCGTGCCCATTCGATCCCTTGGGTGTAACCTTCCCTATTACGTCGATTTCCCAAATTGAGAATGGTCAGGGTGAGGTCATGTTATAAAGCTGAGATGGCAGTACATGCATGAGATTTGCGTGGATATGGAATTTTCGACACCTTTAGATAAATTAATGCTAGTCCGCTTCCATGGTCATCTAAAAATACCCTTGGCGCAGAATCTTCTTAGCCAGTATCATCCCACTCATGTGAGGTCCGCAAACTCTTTTATGAATTTCTCTCATCACCTCGCGTCCCTCTTCTGTGTCGACACAAAGTTTATTGACTCCCAAATATCCTATTTTGTACAATTTTCTTCCGCATATCACAAACTGTGTGGCGAATCTCCTGATAGCTCTCTGGTCCTTTTTATTGGATCAGCTCAAATATTCTCTCTTCTTAATGAATTTTCAATTGTCGTGATACCATAGTAGCCCGTCATTGGCTTCTTTGGTAATAGCGATGTTGCTGATCGCAGATGTATCCTTTCGTTGAATTTCTAAAGGCTTCATCCTTAACCCGGGTAGTATGTCTATCATTGATGCTAGAGTGCACAAGGTGTCGGCGAACTTGTTCTGCAGTCTCAGAACATGAGTGAACACCACGCTTTCAAAGCAGAGATTCATTGCTTCAAGCTCTCGATGATACTGAACCAGTCTTTCTTATTTAACCTTCCATTCTCCTTTTGCCTAGGACACGGCCAGAACTGAGTTTCCTATAACTTTCAACTTTCTTGCCCCTAGTTTCAATGTGGCTTTTAATCCGGCTAAGCATACTTCGTACTCGGCCTAATTATTAGTGACCTCAAAACTCAACTTAAAAGTCAAAGGGATATGAGAATTATTAGGAGTGAAAAGGAGTATCCCTATGCCATATCCGTATTGGTTTGAGGCTCCAGCGAAATAGAGGGTTCACAGATCCTTCTCAATCTTTAGCACATGCTCATCGAAAAATTCAAACTCGGGCTCTTCTTCTCTGTTGGTAGGGAGGTTAGCCAAGAATTCTGCAATGGCTCTTATTTTTATTGATTTTCTCGTGATATACTGCAAATCAAACTCGGCTAGCATCAACAACCATCGGGCCAACTTTCCTTCAATGATGGCTTCTCGAAGAAGTATTTGAGCGGGTCCATCCTTGAGATTAGAACAACTCGGTATGCTAGCATGTAATGGCGTAACTTTCTGGATACCCAGACTAGCGCTCAGCAAGTCTTCTCCAAGGGCGTATACCGTCGTTCACATTCCATCATCTTCTTACTCATGTAATAGACAGCTCTTTCTATCTTGGCTTCGTCTTTCTGTGCAAGCATACACCCCATTGCTGAATCAGTCACTAATAGATATAGTATTAGAGGATTGCCAGGTTCTGGTGGCGAAAAAATCGGAGGATTTTGCAGATAGTTTTGTATGGCCTCGAAGGCATCTTGACATTATTGATCCCACTAAAACTTGGTCCATTTCTTTAAAAGTCGGAATAGAGGTTCACAGGTCGTGGTCAGTTTAACAATAAATCGACTAATAAACTAAATTTTTCCTAAGAAACTCCTCACGTCCTTCTCGGTCCTTAGAGAGGGCATTTCTAGAATGGCCTTGATCTTTGATGGGTCTACCTCTATGCCTCGTTGTGTGATCATAAATTCGAGCATTCTTTTTGCTGTAACTTCGAAGGTACACTTCTGAAGGTTCAAGCGCACCTTGTACTTTTTGATCCGCTCGAATAATTTCCTTAATGCGGTGACATGTCCTCGAGTTTTGAATTTCACGATCATGTCATCCACATATACTTCTACCTCTTTGTGTATCATGTCGTGCAACAACGTGGTTGCAGCGCTTTAGTAGGTTGCTCCGGCGTTCTTTAATCCGAATAGCATGACTCTATAACAATAGGTACCCCAAGGCGTTGTGAAGGTAGTCTTCTAGAGTCATCAGAATCTAGTTAAACCTTGAAAATCTGTCCATAAAAGACATTAGCGCATTCTTGGCGGTGTTATTGACCAATACGTCTATGTGGGGGAGAAGAAAGTCATCATTTGGACTAGCCCTGTTAAGATCCCAAAAGTCGACACATACCGGAATCCTTCCATCCTTCTTTGGTACCGGAACAATATTAGCTACCCATTTCTGGTACTCTATGACCATAAGGAACCCGACGTCTATCTGTTTGGTAACTTCTTCCTTGATCTTGAGCACCCAATCTGGTCTAATCTTTCTCAGCTTTTGCTTGACGGGTTTAGCATCGGGATACAAAGGAATTTGGTGCTGTACAATGTCAAAGTCTATGCCAGGCATATCTCCGTAGGACCATGCAAAAATATCTTTAAATTTCTTTAATAAAAAGATTAGTTGTTCACGTTCCTTTAAAGATAGTGTGGAATCAACTTGAACCATTTGTGGGTCTTTTTCATTATTAAGATTTATTAAAACAGTTTCTTCGGTTACAGATTTAGCTCTCATTTCTTCTTCTTTTTCGATTAAAAATTTTAATTCTTGGGGGATATCCTCCTTGAATTCGTTAAAATTTTCGAAATTAAGATAAAATATTTGAGACACAGCAAAGTAAGCAAAATAAGCAAAGTTTGATTTCATTTCATTGATTTTAAAAGGGGTTACATTCTTAGACTCAAAATAGAAAGGGCTCGGGATACCAACAGATACATTCCTGGCGAACTCAGCGTCAACCGACTCGGTAAAAACAGATTAAACAGATTCTGACTCTAACTCACTTGTTACATCATGTATAATAAAAGACTTAAAAGATTGACTCTTTTTCATTTTAGTTGCATCCATGATAAGTGAGGTGTGATCCGCAAGCGCGTCAGCTTCCATCATCATGTCCTTGTCTTCATCATCATTGTCTATACGCACCTGGGCCATCTCTTCATTGAAGAAAGACCCCAAATCTTCTTCTTCACAAAGATCTGCCCAATTTGTCTGCATCTTTTCGGCAAAACCCATTTGCCAAATCTCGACCTCTTCATCACTGTCGAACAACTAATGGCCAAAGAAGATCTCCAGTCCTTGCAATTTCTTGTTGATCTTCTTTTCTATCCATGGTTCGGGAAACCCACAGTAAGGAAAATCGTTCCCTTCTTTGATGAAACGGCCATTCAACGTTGGCCCATACTTTCCCATACTTGATTTTTTCAGTTCTGGCTTGTTTCTCAGTCTGCATTCATAACGATTATGGTGCACCGGGATTGGCTCCGAAATCCCTTGTAGATGTTTACGTAATCCCATGCTTGGAAAGTAGAACATTTCTTTCATCATGGTTATAACCCTTGGATTCACATAGTTCTCCTCATCATTCATTAAAACTTGTACGGCCTTGATTTCGTCAAAATTAAACCAATTTAACAAGAAATCCTCCTCCCTGTATTAGATCTCAAGAAGTGGGATAGTATCACTGAGCGGGGTTGACAAGCCAATTTCACCCGGTATAGTGATAGTTACTTTCTCTTTGATCAGCTTTACCCTTTGGTGTAGGGTGGACGGGACTGCTCTAATTAATGGGTCATGCAGCCATGGCCTTCCTAGTAGCAGGCTGAATGATGCTGGCATATCAAGAATATGAAACTCTATTTCACTCTCCAAAGTTCTCACTGTGTTAGATCTAGACAACCCAAGAGGGGGGCAAATTGGATATTTAAAACAAATAGCAATTTAAAAAAAAATTTAAAAATCTTTTAATATTGTAATAAAGCAAGATATGCAAATATTTAAGTAATACAAATATTAAAAGATGAGAGATAGAGAAATAGAATCAGACACCAGGAATTTATAGTGGTTCGGCTTTATCCTAGCCTATATCCACTCCTCAAGATCTCCCTTGAGTATTTTCACTGTTCAGAATACTTTCGGGCGTAATACAAGCCTTTACAAGCTTCAAGATTTCACTTGAGCTATTTGAATGTTTACAGACACATTCACAAGCCTGTTACAGCTTCAAGAAGATTCTATGAAAATAAGCCCCTGTTTTCTTCTCATATCTCTTGAACTCTTCTTTGATGAGTTTCACTCACCCACTCAAAGGCTAAAAGGTGACTCACCATTGATTACAATAAATGAGATGTAATAAATGAAGAACACTCACTCTCCTTACAAGATTAATTTACAATAAATGAAAGGATAAAGAGAGATGAGAAACAAGAACAGGAGTTGCAGCAATAAATATGAGCTTGATGATTTCTGAAATGGATTTGAGCAATAGAATAGTAAATG
>JAULJZ010005652.1:0-39850 GCA_032270985.1 Heliamphora pulchella | reverse complement strand
AAATATTTTGGAGGCCTATAAATATATGGAGTTAGATATTTTCAAAAGATATTTTCAAAACTTAACTCCTAAGTTTCTTCCATATTCTCTCTGCCTTCTTTCTAAGTTCTCGGGAGCCCAGAGCTCAATTTTCAACTATCCAACAGCAGATCTTTACTTTTGGCACAGTGGGCTACGCAACCATCCAGTCAGATTTTGATTCTGGCGAGGCTCGATTTTGCATGTGGTTCGAGGCGTCGAGTTTTGAACTCACCGAGGTAGGATTTTAGACCCTACTGCTCTATAAGGGTGCTATGGGTAAACGTAGGTGCCTTTAACGGGTTGATTGCTGTAGATCTGCGTTTGTTTCAAAGTTGAGTTTTGGGCTTAAAACCTATTTTTTGGCGATTTTGCGGATGGAATCGGGTGCCGGGTGTTTCTGTGGTGGTCCTGGTGTTAAGCCTAGGCGTGTGTATGTTTGTGGGTGTTGAATCGGTGTCTAGAGGCTTCGATTTGGGGTTTGGAGATTGAACCCGTAGCTTAGAACGATTTTTGGGTTGGGTTCAGTGGACTAAACCCATGAGTTCAGTCGATTGGATCGTTGTTCTTGAGGTTCAGTCGACTAGACCTCGAAGGTCAGTCGACTGGACAGTGCACCTGGGTGTTTGGTGGTTTTCTAGTGTATTTTTCTGTCGACTGAAGCTGTGGGTTGTTGGTTTGTGATTTTGGGTTGATTCCTTGGTTTTCGATTGGTGTCCTATGGTATTCAATTGATTAATTTATGGGAATTACTTCATTTAAATACATGTGGATTCTTTTTGGGGTTCGGTTGGTCGTATGGTGGTTTTGGGGGTATGTGTTGTGACTCCGGATGATTGTTTAGATGCCGTCCTTGGGTTGACGTACATGATTAGGTTTTGGGTGTTGTGGGTCGGTCGTATGCGTGATGGTTATGCACGGGAGATGTGAGGTTTTGGTGAGAACCACGGTTGTGGGTTTGGTGTTGGCCTTCGGTTAGGTCGAGTCTTGTAGGTTTGTTGATCGTTTTGGCGCGTGTGGGTGTCGTGGGTCCATGTGTGTGGATGTTGGGTTACGTGACGGGTGGCGTCGTGGTGTGAGGTTATATGTGGCTATGTGCTGTTGTAACTGGTTTGTACATTTATAACTGCTTATTTATGTACGGAATATGTAAGTGAATTACATAAGGTGATATCGTTATGTGTAACATAGTTTATGCTTTAAAACTTAGAGTTTTATAGGCATGTGACGTGGTTTGTGGAATGTCGTGTTGATACATAATTATATGCTTTAAATCTTGGTTTAGGTTTGCGTATGTGTATGAAATGGATTAGATGAATCTGTTATCTAGTAGATGTAAATCTTGGTTGATGATGCACGTGTGCGTATGTGGGTGTATGAGGTAGGCTGTGAAGCCGGTGTATGAGGTAAGCTGTGAAAGCCGGTGTGTGTGCGATTGGGGCAGCAGTAGTCCTTCGGTACTAGTTCGTAAAGGTGTATTTGGGGGCTGCGGTCCTACGGTGAAAGTCCGTGAAGTTGTGTTTGTTGCATTAGATGGGGGCAGTGGTCCTTCGGTGAAAGTCTGAGAAGATTCATGGATTGCATGTGTTGTTTAGAATCTGCTGAGTTTTGGCTCACGGTGTGAGATTTTGATTTTTCTCTAGGTACCGGTCACGCGGTTGATCAGGAGGTGTAGGAGAGGTGGAAGAGCTGTAGTCTTCCCTTTTGTTCTTTTGTTATATGTATGATATAACATGTTTTTCGGGGGTTTGGAACCGTGTAATGTTGTCGTTTGGCGTTTATATGCAATGCATGTATGGTTTATTTTGAGAGTATGTTCTTGGACTGGGTGTTGCATTTGGTTGCTTATGGGTGTTTCATGTGGCCCAGAGTTTGGGGCATGACACTAGTGGTTGCCATATAAACTCTTATATTGTTAAGTCAAAAAACAAGAGCGCAAGCTCTGATACCAATTGTTAGTTCTAGGCAACCCAAGAAAGAGGTGAATTGGGTCTTAAAAAATAATAACAATTTTAAAAACTTTTTAAAAAACCTTTTAATATTGCAAATATATATAGCAAGAATAAACAAGGAATAAAGCAATGGAAATATTAAAGAGGTTAGGGATAGAGAAAATGAACCAGATACCAAGATTTATAGTGGTTCGGTTTCTTCCAAGCCTACGTCCACTCCTCAAGACTCTACTTGAGAATTTCACTAAACTAGAATGCTTACAGGTGCATTTAAAACCTTTTACAACTTCAAGACGATCCTACAAAAAACACACTCTTATTTTTCTTCTAATCTCTTGAGTTTTTTTTAGATGAGATTTACTCACTCACTCAAAGGATAAAGAGTGACTCACCCTTAGATACAATAAGTGGGAGGATTTAATTAGTTTCACTCATTCTCTTTACAGAAATGATTGGCAACAAATGAGAAGTAAAGAAAGGAGATACAAAAGTTGGAGTTATGAATAATAAATGAGAGCTTGAAGGGTTTTGACTTTGAATCAAGCAATACAATAGTGATTATAGATCTCCAGATGTTTTAAATGCTGAGGAGTAACTTTTTGTGTAAGCTTTTGAGGTTTTATGACCGTTAGAAATAGGTGAGGGCATTAAATGCCAAGAATCCAACCATTGAACTCTGTCGTGTATTTTGAATTCCGTCGCAGGTGTTGACACATTTTCTTTTAGGTCTACACAAAACGTCTAGGGTATGATTCTTCAAGTAATTGGGTCGACTCAGATCTTTTGTAGTGTCGACATGATTTCTACATTCTTCTCACCAACATAATGGTGTCGACACTAATGCTTTTAGTGTCGACTTAATTCGTTCTTCATCTTTTCGGACGGGCCTTTTTGTGTTGACTCATTTTTCCTTTGGTGTCGACACTAAAAAGTGCAGGAATCCTCGGTGATTTTGTATCAATTCATTTGGACTTTTGTGTTGACTCAAAATTTTTTTAGGCGAGTTCGATAATTTTGTGTCGACTCTTCTTCAATTTGTGTCAACTCACAAAATCTACAGGCGACCACGGTACTTTTGTGTCGACTCATTTGCATTTTGTGTCTACTCAAAATTCTGGATAACTAAAGTGAAGAAACACTTTAGTGTCGACCCAAATTTAGTTTGTGCCGACTCTTTTTGAGTACAGAGAGTTTCGGCTCTTTTGTGTCGACTCAAATTTTATTTGTGTCGACTCAAAGTTTTGATACCTAAAACATATTTAATGAATATGTTAGGGTGTCAACTCAATTGATTAAAGGTGTTGACACACTTGAGATCTTCAAGTATCTTTAGTCTTAAAGTGTTGACTTAATTATCAATTAGGGTTAATACAAAATATTTTTATTTAAGAATACTTAAGTGTCAATCCATTTTAGAGATAAATCTCTCATATGGCTAAATATGTCAATTCATTTGTCATTTTGTGCCACCACTATCTTTATAAAATATTAAATATTATCCTTTTAAATCAATTTATTCTTAGAAAATGATTTATGAAAATAATCAAAATCTAAATAAAAAGCGCTTAGGCTAACAGTAGAAGTATTTACACATTTTGTACAAGTGCCCAACATATTTAGTGGTGTATGAAGAAGAAAAATATGTGCATTTAGGGCCCGATTCGCAATAAGCTTAAAAGCTAGTTTTTGTTTTTCACTTTCTTCCATTTTTCGTCAAAAAGCTAAATTGAATTCAAAGTAAATTATTTAGTAATTTAACTTTTAAGCTAGGTTTTTTTTATTTTTGTTTCAAATTGACAATTTTACCCTTCTATATATTTGGTATTAACAATTATATGTAATTGGTAGTGATAGTAAATAAATTATGTATAAAATGTATTATTGTATTTTAAAAGTGGTGATAGTTTTAATATAATATTCTGAGAGTTTATATAATTTAATTTTTTTACTTTTTAACTTTTTTGTTAAACGAACAATTTTAATTTTTTGGTGTTTTTAGCTAAAAGTCAAAAAGCCAAAGTTGCCAATCAAGACCTTAAAAGCTCACTTTAAAAAATGAGTTAGATTTTTTAACGAATACAATAGATTAAAGAGGCATTAACTATTTTATTAAGGGTGTATTTGAAAACATCATTATTTTTTATATGTAAAATAGAAAATACAAAATTCAAGGGTTGCACTAAATAAATTTATTAAGGGCCTTTTATATATAGGTAAAAATGGAAATATGAAAACTTAAAATGGGTCTGTGTTTTACTCATTAGATTTGTCACTTTATATGTGACAAATATAAAGACTTTTTTAAGAGGAATGCTATGTTCATTATATTTGATGACCACAATTCAGTATTATATAATGTGATATTTAATGTATGGTGCTTATATTATATTATACAATCACCATTTGAGTTTAAGCTCCACACATAAATTATCACATTATATGATATTAAAATATGATCACCAAAATATAATCACTATAAATTATTATTATTTTTAAAATAATGTGGCTTTCTTTTTCCTACCTTCTTCTCCCAGCAGAAATGGGGGAAACAGAAAAGAAGACGATAAATGCAAAAGGCAAATATGAGAGTAACACTCAAAAAGTTCAATTATGGAAAAAATTATTGGGATTTGAACACCAATTTTCGAACGCGAACGGAAGCAAAAAATCACGCATAAAAGCATAAAATAATAAACACCAAGGATTTACATGGTTCGGCCCACATCGGCTTATGTTCATGAGCGAGAGAGAAAATATTTCACTAACGTCGAATGTGAAAGAGTACAGAACCCGTCTCCCTTCTCTTTACTAGCTAACCTCTCAATTTTTTAACTTACGACTTTTTTTTAACCCTAAGGCTCTACTAATATTATATTTATATGCACACACGTGGAAACCCTAAAGTATTCTAGTCAACCCATATTACTATAAACCCTCTTTATGAAAAATTATAGTGGACTCCTAATTTCACCATAACTTAATTACATATAGATCATAAATAATATAATAAACATGGGCTCGGTAGAATACTATAGGGTTTCCACGTGTGTGCCTATAAATAGGACACTAGTGGAGTCTTAGGGTTAAAAAAAAGATTGTGAGTCAAAAAATTGAGAGGTTGGCTAGTAGAGAGAAGGGAGATGGGTTCTGTACTCTTTCACATTCGATGTTAATGAAACATTTTCTCTTTCGCTCATGAACGTAGGCCGGTGTGGGCCGAACCACGTAAATTCTCGGTGTTTATTTTTTTCTATTTTTGTGCGTGGGTTTTTAGTTCCGTTCTCGTTCGGGAATTGGTGTTGGTTGTGGGTATCGGGTTTTGGGGTGTTTTTGATCTCAGGATTATTTGTTCTACAGTTATAGTGGATTATCTCTCGCAACCATGGACGTATGCAGGTTGTGCCGAACCACGTATATCCTCGTGCGATATTTTATTTTGGTGTGTGCATGAATGTGTGCTTCCATTCGCGTTCAGGAATTGGTGTTCAAATCCCAACAAGTGATATCAAAGCCAATGGTTAAAGATTCGAAACCGTGGTGGGTGTTCGAAATAATGTATTATTTTTCATTTTTGATTCACATAAATCAAAAAATTTTTATACACAAAAGAAAAAAAAAAGCGAGGAAGATGAGATCTGCTGTGGTGTTAACGGTTTGCATTGTGAAAGCGTATTGGCTTTGCATGGCTTAACAAACTCACTGTTAAAGCGGAATGGCTTTCGGTGTGAAAACTATGAAGGGATTGGTACGGTAATCGTGGAATTTAGGAATGGGCTTTCAAGGGGCGTGATCCTGTGTGGTTGCGTATATAAAATTGATGGCTCAAAATTATTTTGTTATATCGGATCGTATATATTGCAAAATAATTACAAGAGAAAGTATCTCGTAAAATTTTTCAGCACTATGGATTTATCGGTACGGTTAGATTTTCCTGATTCTAAATGATTTGATGGAATTGGATAGATCGGCTTAGATTGGGATTGGTCGGGCAAGGTGATCAGGGGTAATCGGGTTTGATTGCGGGTGAATAGAAGTAATCGGGAGCAATCTGGTTCAATTAATGGTGGAAGACTAATCATCAATGGATGCAACTAGAAATTTAGTTGCAGGTGGAGTCAAGTCAGAAGACGATTTTCTAATTTGATAAATGATTAGCAATTATAATACCTTGACGAATAGGTGTCGTGCATTTCAGTGTGGAGGCGCGGGCCATGCTGATTTGAGTGTGGCAGATTAACGACGATGGCAGAATCGACATTGACATTAGTTATCTTCAAGGTGGTAGAATTCAAGCTAATGTGAAAATTGTTGGGTATATGTCTTATATTCTGTGAATCCATATAATTAGTATTTTATTTACATATATTTGTACTGAGCTTGAGTCATGAATCCATAAGGACTCTAATACATGTATGGTTTTATAATTATATAGGACTAGAATTTTTAAAATTTGCCTATAAATATGATTCTGTAATTCTAGTTATTTGTGTAGAAAGTAAATCAAGGTAATAGAGATGTAGAGAGAGATGAAAAAATACTAGTGGCACTGGAATAACCTTTGAGCGGAAAAATATAATTTGTTTCAGGGTTCGGGTTGTAGATGTTATTTTTTGGAATATTTTTAATCTTGTGATTGTACATTTTACAGTTATAGTGGATTATCACTCGCACCTGTGGACGTAGGTAAATTGTGCCGAACCACGTATATTTTCGTGTGATAATTTTTTTTTTGTATGTGCATGAATGTATGCCTCCATTTGTGTTCGGGAATTAGTGTTTAAATTCCAACAAAAAAATTTTAAAAAAAAGAATAAGAGAGAAACACTGTTTGGCAATTATGCACTCAAAAGTGTAAATCAACCCATCCATGTGATCAACCTTATGCTTTGTTTGGTAAGCCATGCTTTTTAACTTGTTGTCTAAAATTACAAAATATAAATAAAGTAATTTATTTGTCTCGAGCAAATAAAATTAAAAATTTAATTTTTAAACTTATTTCTGTGAATATCTCAATATATATGGGCAGGAAAAGACAATTATCGGTGTTGCACATTACAAGTCAATTCTAATACCTATTATTGAAGGGACATAACATTATTTTAAAACATGAAGTTAAAAACCTACAAAAAGATATTAGTAAATAAGCTTTTTCAAAAGCCACTAACATAGCTAAATTATGAAACAATTCAATTTCAAGCATTAAAAAGGTAAAATTGCTATTATATTAGAAATCAATTTTAACATCTATATTCTATTATCTTTTTAGTTAAAAAAACCACCAAAAAAAAAACATATAGTTGATTTACAAAAGAAGCCCTTAGTCATGCAGGCTGGAAATGATCCAGTCAAAGGCCCTGTTTGGGCTAATTTTGGTAATATTTGCTTATTTTTGTTTTTTTTAAAATTTTTTTTTTCACATTTTGATTAAAAAAAATATTTTCTTGAATTGTCTAGATGAAAGGAATAAAAAATGTAAAATAACTTAATCGAAAAATGAAAAATTTTACTAAAGACGAAAATAAATAATATAAAATTTGACTTGCTGACTTATTTTGGCTTATTTTTGTATGTTTAGAGATTTTTTAGATTTTGATTAAAATAATTTATTTTTTCTGCTCATCTTGATGAGAGAACTCAAAAATAATTATTTATCTAAACAATAAATTTTTTTTACTAAAAATCAAAATAAACTAAATAAAATAAGAAAATAAGCAATTTTCCTGAACGTGGGCAAAAAAATGTATCTACTGCGATGAAATGAACTAAAATAGTGACCAAATAATTAGCATCCATTTGAAAATTGGAATTGTCTCCAAAGGCCAAAATATCTTGGTGCAAGGAGCACACACAAGTGGTACCCAAACCCCTAACTTGAAACCATCATTACATCAATACAATTTTTTTGGAGTAAATTACACTAACTTCTCTTTTGGTTTCTGACAAAAATAAAAACTACCCGTATAGTTTCTGAAATGTCACAAATCGCTCATCAGGTTTAATTTGTACATCAAATTAGTCCAAAAGTTAAAGTTTCCTTTTGTGCTTAACGGAAACCACCCAAATCACTTCAAAACCACCCCCAAAACCACTGTCTCCACAAACCACCCCCCAAAACCACCACCCCCTAAACCCCAAACCCACCGCCATCCAAAACTACAGCCCCAAATCCACCGAAAACCACCGAGAGAGACGGAGAGAGAGAGAGAGCAGAAAGAGGAGAGAGAGCGAGATAGCAGAGGGAAAGAGAGAGGGAAGAAGGGAGAAAGAGAGAGAGAGATGGCTGTGTCGTTTGGTGGCGTGCGGCGGTGAGGGGTTGGGGGTCTGGTGGCTGCGATTCTGGCGTCGCCACCATCCTCGTGGAATAGCCTCCTCCTCCACCGCCAAAATGGACGCCATCGACTCACCGGAAAACCAGCAAATCAAAACCACTGCCGAAATTGATGCCATCGACTCACTGGAAAACCAGCAAACTGGAACCGCTGCCAATCTCCAAACCCCCTTGATCTCTGCCAACGAAGAGTCGCTCAGCAACCAATTTGGCACCATGGTCCCCCCTCTCTCTCTCTGTCACGCCCCAAAATCCAGGGTCACATGGAAAAGTCCATCAACACTGTTTAGTAAAAGAGATACGTTTTATACATACGTCATCCCTCAAAATAATACATCTTTTGCAATAAAAACAAGTACCCCTAGTTTACCTCTCAATACAACCATACAAGCATAATGTAAATCGCCTCAAGGTGTATAACATGTGAGGTTTACAAAAGAAAACTAAGTCAGAGTCTTCTGCCACCTTAGGTAGCTCTAGATCATCTCCTCATGATCATCCACATCGTCACCTGAAAAGGGTTTCAACAAAACAAAAATCCCACACCATGAGCCAAAGCCCAATAGGAGAAAACTATGATGCAATAGTACAGGCTATTGAATAATAGAACATGGATTTTCGAAGAGTTTTTATCAACCAAAACCCTCATGTCATCTAGCAATGCCCAAATAAACACGACTAGCATATATCATAAAGTTATGGCTACTATAATCTACTACGGTCTTTCACCATGGGATGATATGAACCCAATTATGTAACTCTTGGCGGTCTATCACCACATGACATTTTTCATGCCCCAAATATGCAACTCTTAGCGGTCTTTCACCCTCGGCGGTCTTTCACCACATGACATTTTTCATGCCCCAAATATGCAATTCTTGGTGGTCTTTCACCGCAGGACATTATACGTACTCCAAATATGCAATTCACCGTATGATTCACAAATAGAAGTACGAACTCGCCCATGTACTAAATATCCACATACACATCATCATATTACTTTTAATGACCTTAAAAGATTTTATGAATCCATGAAACATAAGAATTTAAGCTCAACTCCAAGAGGTAGCCTCAAACCTCCAACACACATCGATACATCGAGGTGATTCCCGAAACCACTGTTTTTCAAACCACTTTTTTGAAAACCAACCCTCACAAGACCATATCATGAAAATAACTGTGTAAAAAGCTCAAAACATGCTTTTATCCGTACAACAAGGTTTAAAACAAGAAATATAGCATTTAAGGGTTTTCAACAAGTGAAAAGGAGTGAAACTGCATAAACACCCCTAAACTACAATATAATCAAGAATCCTACCTTGAGAGTCAAAAACTCGACGCCTCGATTTACGTGCAAAAATCAAATTTCGTCAAAATGAGATTTTGCCTGGATGAAAGCGGAGCCCACAGCGTAGATAGCAAGGATCCACTAACAAGGATCCACTAACAGTTCGTCGAAAACTAAACCTCGTATCCTCAAAAATCTAAATAGAAGGAGGAGAAAATAGAAACTTAGCCTTAAAGTAAACTTTTCAAAATATCTAAACAAGGTTAGATATTTATAGGCCCACATACGCCAGGAGTCCAGTCGACTGGACCCTCAAGGTCAGTCGACTGGGAACGCTTCTAGAAAAGCACAAAACCAGCCCAAACCAAGGTCAGTCGACTGGACCCTCACGATCAGTCGACTGGAACCCCACGGGTGGCCGTCAGTCGACTGGGAATATGCCTCCTGTTGATTGAAAAGCCTACTGTCCAACCTCAAAACACTCCCCAGGCCAGGTCAGCCAACTGGACCAATAGGTCAGTCGACTGGACCTCTATTCTAGATGAGAAAACACTTTAATGGGTCCCGAGAAATGATAAAACACCAACGTACATGCTATTCTACGACGTTAAAGCATAAATCATTCAATGATGGTGTGCACGTATTAAAAAGGAACATGTTGGGCATGGATATATATATATATATAAAAGAAAAGGGCCGGGTCTTACAACTCTCCCCCCTTATGGAATTTCGCCCTCGAAATTCGTAACCAGGCTACGAGGTAAACAATTTCGGGTATCTAGCACGGACTCCCGACTCAAGCTCCCAAGTTGCTTCTTTAACCCCGTGATGAAGCCAAATGACCTTGACGTACATGATAGTTCTCCCCCGTAGCATTCGTTCCTTTGTATCCAGAATCTTCACTGGGAGTTCCTCATACGTGATATACTCATCGATCCGTAACTCAGCCCAATCTAGTATATGTGATGGGTCAGGCTCATACTTTTATAGCATGGAAATATGAAATATGTTTATGTACAGATGCCAAGTAAGGTGGTAAGGTCAAGCGGTATGCTACCTCTCCAATCCTATCAAGAATTTCAAAAGGTCCGATGAAACGCGGTGATAACTTCCCACTTCGACCAAACCTCATCAATCCTCTACACGGCGAGACCCCCACATCTGTCCAACATACTAGTGATCTACACAGTCTACCATACAAGGCCTCATACGGTACCATCCCAATGCTGGACTAATAGCTGTTGTTGTATGTAAATTCTGCCAAAGGCAGATGATCCTCCCAAGAATCCCAAAAGTCAGGTATACAAGCTCTCAGCATATCCTATAAAATCTGTATGATCCTCTCAGGCTGACCATCCGTCTGGGGATGAAAAGAAGTACTAAATGTCAACCTTGCCCCTAATGCTGTCTGAAAACTCTGCCAAAAGCGTGATGTAAAGCGCGGGTCTCGATCGGATACAATGGTCATTGGCACTCCGTGCAGTCGGACTATCTCTTGGATATACAACTTACTCAATCTACCTACAGAATCTTTCACATGAATGGGAAGGAAGTGGGCAGACTTTGTCAATCTATCGACTACCACCCAAACAGTATCATGCCCCTTGGGTGACCTAGGAAGTCCTGTAACGAAATCTATCGTGATGTTCTCCCACTTCCACTCTGATATTGATAAAGGCTGTAACAACCCTGTCGGTCTTTGATGTTTTGCCTTGACTTGCTGACAAGTGAGGCACCTAGAAACGAACCGAACCACATCTTTCTTCATACCTGTCCAGCAAAACTGACAACGTAGATCATGGTACATCTTCGTGTCTCTGGGGTGCACTGCAAGATGTGAATGATGGAAATCATGTAGTACCTCGGCACGGCACAACTCTGGTACAAACAATCTCCCTGTTAGCCTCAGACTCTGATTAGGGTTCACAACCCATCCCGTCGTATCTTTCCCACTAGCAATGCGGTCCCGTTTCATTTGGGCCTCCTGATCTGCCTGTTGAGCCTCTAGTACACGTGCAACCAGTGTAGGCTATGTAGCTACCGAGAATAAAGTCGCATCCCTCACTGTCTCCCCGAGACAAAAATCAAACTTGCCAACCTCTCCAAGCATGTCCCACTCTCTTATAGCCAAAGAAGCTACAGAGCTATGAGGTCTTCTACTGAGGGCGTCAGCCACAACATTGGCCTTCCCCAGGTGATACTGCAAGTCAAAGTCGTAGTCCTCCAACAACTCCCTCCACTGTCGTTGGCGCAAGTTTAAGTATTTCTGCGAAAACAAGTATTTTAAGCTCTTGTGATCAGAGAAAACCTCAAAATGCTCACCATAAAGATAGTGTAGCCATGTCTTCAAGACAAAGACCACAACTGCTAACTCTAAATCGTGTGTCGGGTAGTTCTTCTCGTGGGTCTTCAACTGTCGAGATCCGTAAGCTACAACTTTTTCTCCCTGCATCAGAACACACCCAAGACCATTAAGAGATACATCACAGTACACTGTATAGCCCAAACCCTATTCCGAAATAATCAAAATAGGTGCTCTGGTCAATCTCATCTTCAACTCCTGGAATGCCGATTCACAGAACTCGCTCCATACAAACATAATTCCCTTTCGTGTCAGACGTGTCATCGGTGCTGCAAGTCGGGCAAAATCCTTCACAAACTATCTGTAGTAACCCGCTAAATCGAGAAAGCTACGAATCTCAAAGACATTCTTGGTCGTTCCCAATTCATCACTGCATCGATCTTTGAAGAATCCACAGACACTCCATCCTTTGACACCACGTGTCCCAAAAATCTCACCTATGACATCCAAAATTCACAATTCTCGAACTTTGCGTACAAGCGATGTTCTCTTAAAAGTTGTAGAACGATACGCAGGTGCTCCTTATGTGCTTCTCTCATGGGTGAATAAACCAGGATATCATCCACAAACACGACCACAAAGGTGTCTAGGTACTGAGGGAAAATACGGTTCATCAGACCCATAAAAGTAGCTGAGGCATTCGTCAGACTGAACGGCATAACTAGAAACTCATAATGACCATAGCGAGTCCGAAAGGCGGTCTTCGTTATGTCCTTGTCCCTAATCTTCAACTAATGGTACCCAGATCTCAGGTCAATTTTCAAAAAGTAAGTCGATCCTTTCAACTGATCAAACAAGTCATCTATCCTTGGCATGGGATACTTGTTTTTCACTGTCACCTGGTCCAACTTCCGGTAATCTATGCATAACCTCAAGGATCCATCATTCTTCTTTGCAAACAAAGCTGGTGCTCCCCATGGTGATGTACTCGGACGCACAAACCCTTTGTTAAGCAACTCCCCGAGCTGTACCTTGAGTTCTCGCAACTTAGCCGGTGCAAAGTGATAAGATGGCATAGAAATGGGAGCAGCTCTAGGTACCAACTCAATAGAAAACTCCACCTCCCAGCTCGGTGGTAACTCAAATAGATCCTCTGGAAAGATATCTAGATAGTCACAAACTACAGGGTTAACCCCCTTTGAACCATGACCGTTTTGTCCAATCTGAGAGATGAAAAGAGAAAACCCAGTTTTCCTCGGCTTTGAGTAATATCGGGCATAGACCATAAACCCCCATCTCGATCACCCACAAAATAGAAACAATCACCCTCTGGTGTGTAAATAGATACCCTCCGCTGGTCACAATCAATAAAGGCACGGTAGGTGGTTAACCAATCCATCCCTGGGATGACATCAAACGCGGTCATGTCTAGAATGATAAAGTCAAACTCCAAACGATGACCAGCGACCCCCAACTCACAGGATCTGCACACTCGACTCAACACTACTGTCCCACTGATTGGGGTTTCTACACTTAAGGCACTACTTAATAAGTCTGTCTCCAACCCCAAAGCAGATGCAAAAGTAAAAGCAATAAAAAAATACGATGCTCCGGTGTCAATGAGAACACTGGCCTATGATCTAAAGACAAAGAGAGTACCTCTGATCATGGAAGGAGCAATAGCAGTATCCGGCACGACTTGTGCTTTGGAAGCACTAGAATCAATAAGGGCATAAACTCGGCTCTGCGGTGCCCTGGAATGTCTGTTGTGGCCCTGGGCTGTAGACTGCCTCACTGATTGTGCTGAAGCACCTCCCTCTGCAAACCTTCTGCAAACCTAGATACCTGAGTCTTGGGCTGTAGGGAAGTCTGTCGCCTCTATGCAGCTGGAACCGCTAGCGATCCGGCCGCACTCTGATCACTCCTTCCTTGGGGATAATATTTACGAAAGTGCCCTAGCTGACCACACCCATAACATACGGGCGGCTCTCTCTCTTGTGACTGGGCAGGCGCTGAACTCTGGGACAGTCCCCTCTGTGGGTAATTCGACACTCGATGTTCTAGCTTCCCGCATCCATAGCAGGTAACCTATCTCTGCTCAAACTTTCCTGTCGAGGCCATTGAAGGTGCAGGAGTAGAAAACTAAGTTTAATTTGATCTTGCAGAACTCGGACCAAATGATCTGTGGCGCTTTTCCAAACGCCCTTGGAATTGTACATCTCCATTGCCCTGCTGACTCTTACCCTCTCTAACTCTGCAACTCTCTGCCAGCAAGTTCTCTACTCGGATAGTGACTTCCACCAGTGCAATGTACACATCCAAACCCATAGCTATAATTCTATCCTTGATAGCCGATCGAAGGCCCCTCTCAAACCTCCTAGTGCGCAATTCCTCTATAGACCCCATCTCAGAGGCAAACTGCGATAGATTCGCGAACTTTGCCTTATACTAGACCACGGTAAGGTTACCTTGAACAAGGGAGAGGAACTTCTCTCGGTATGTATCCCTCGAAGATCACGGGAAATACTTCTCCAAGAAGACCTTTGTGAAAGCGGCCTACGTGTCATCCACCGTGGTCTTAGCAAACTTCCACCACACCCTAGCATCTTTCCACAGTTGGAACGCCGCCAACTTCACGCACAAAGATCCTCCTCAATATCCAGAGTATCGAAGATTGTCATGGTCACTTCCAACCACTCGGTAGCAACTTTGGGGTCCGGCTCCCCATAAAAGGATGGAGGATCCAACCGCCAGAATTTCCTCATAGCCACAGAGGCCCTTGGCTCATAAGCCCTCACTCCAGCCCTGGTCGCTTCAGCCATGGCTCTCATAGTGGCAAGCATTTTCTGTATGATATCAGCACCGCCCACCTGTTCCTGTGGGGCATGAACGTCCCCTTCCTCCGGAACCTGAACATATGCTCGACCTCGACCCCGGCCCCTGCCATGGCCCCATCCTCCCCACATGGACATGACTCTATACTAAGGCAAAGAACAGGATAAGCCTCCATAGAGCATGTTATTACTAACATAAAAAGGCATAACACACATAAGCATGCAACACATAGCCGCTGAAGATTATGTGAACTCTCGCATAATGAGGAGAACCGACAAGAAAGACTCGTTCATTTGGATAACTTACTTAGATTCCTTGCTAGAAAATATGTCAGGTAAATGCCTTTCTAACTTGGCTTCCAAGTGTGTTAATCCAAACACTCGAAGGCAAGACTAATCAATCCTAAGGCCTAACCTCCATACCTATGTATACCAGAACTACATGCTCAATAGGCTATCATGTTCATGTTATCAAAAACGTTAGACATATGCAGCCAAACACGCACAACATCCTCACAAGGTGATGTACCATCTTCTCATGGCTCTTAGGTATTCGCACCCAGAGCTCTAATACCAAGTTGTCACGCCCTAAAATCCAGGGTCACATGAAAAAGCCCATCAACACCATTTGGTAAAAGAGATACGTTCTATACATACGTCATCCCTCAAAATAATACATCTTTTGGAATAAAAACAAGTACCCCTGGTTTACCTCTCAATACAACCATACAAGCATAATGTAAATCGCCTCAAGGTGTACAACATGTGAGATTTACAAAAGAAAACTAAACCAGAGTCTTCTGCCACCTCATGTAGTTCTAGATCATCTCCTCATGATCATCCACATCGTCACCTGAAAAGGGTTTCAACAAAACAAAAATCTCACACCGTGAGCCGAAGCTCAATAGGAGAAGACTATGATGTAATAGTACAGGCTACGCAATAACAGAACATGGATTTTCAAAGAGTTTTTATCAACCAAAACCCTCAAGTCATCTAGCAATGCCCAAATAAACACGACTAGCATATATCATAAAGTTATATGCCTGCTGTAATCTGCTACGGTCATTCACCATGGGATGACACGAACCCAATTATATAACTATTGGCGGTCTTTCACCGCAGGACATTTTTCATGCCCCAAATATGCAACTCTTAGCAGTCTTTCACTGCCCCAAATATGCAATTCACCGTATGATTCACAAATAGAAGTACGAACTCGCCCATGTACTAAATATCCATATACACATCATCATATTACTTTTAATGACCTTAAAATATTTTATGAATCCATGAA
Organism: Heliamphora pulchella; assembly: GCA_032270985.1. Taxonomy (NCBI): domain Eukaryota; kingdom Viridiplantae; phylum Streptophyta; class Magnoliopsida; order Ericales; family Sarraceniaceae; genus Heliamphora; species Heliamphora pulchella. The sequence continues at coordinate 23,831 of JAULJZ010005652.1, read as the reverse complement.
ACATAAGAATTTAAGCTCAACTCCAAGAGTTAGCTTCAAACCTCCAACACACATCGATACATCGAGGTGATTCCCAAAACCACCGTTTTTCAAACCAACCCTCACAAGACTATATCATGAAAATAACCGTGTAAAAAGCTCAAAACATGCTTTTATCTGTACAACAAGGTTTAAAACATGAAATATAGCATTTAAGGGATTTTCAACAGGTGAAAAGGAGTGAAACTGCATGTAACACCCTTAAACTACAACATAGTCAAGAATCCTATCTCGAGAGTTAAAAACTCGATGCCTCAATTTACGTGCAAAAATCAAATTTCGTCAAAACAAGATTATGCTCGGATGAAAGCGGAGCCCACAGCGTGGATAGTAGGATCCACTAATGGTTTGTCAAAAACTAAACCTCGTACCCTCAAAAATCTAGAGAGGAGGAGAAAATGGAAACTTAGCCTTGAAGTAAACTTTTCAAAATATCTAAACAAGGTTAGATATTTATAGGCTCACGTACGCCAAGAGTCCAGTCGACTGGACCCTCAAGGTCAGTCGACAGGGAATGCTTTTGGAAAAGTACAAAACTAGCCCAAATCAAGGTCTGTCGACTGGACCCTCACGATCAGTCGACTGGAACCCCACGGGTGGCCGTCAGTTGATTGGGAATATGCCTCCAGTCGACTAAGAAACCTACTACCCAACCTCAAAACACTTCCCAGGCCAGGTCAGCCGACTGGATTAACAGGTCAGTCGACTGGACCTCTACTCCAGATGAGAAAACACTTTAAGAGGTCCCGAGATAGCATAAAACACCAACGTACATGCTATTCTACGACGTTAAAGCATAAATCATTCATTAATGGTGTGCACGTATTAAAAAAGAACACGTTGGGCATGGATATATATATATATATATATATATATATATAAGAGAAGGGCCGAGTCTTACACTCTCCCTCTGCTATCTCTCTCTCTCCTCTCTCCTCTCTCCTCTCTCCGCTCTCTCTCTCTGTCTCTCTCGGTGGTTTTTGGTGGGTTTAGGGCGGTGGTTTTTGATGGCAGTGGGTTTGAGGTTTAGAGGGTGGTTTGGGGGTGATGGTTTTGAGGGTGATTTTTGGAGGAAGTGGTTTTGGGGGTGGTTTTGGAGTGATTTGGATGGTTTTCGTTAAGTATAACTGTAAACTTTATCTTTTGGACTAATTTGATGTACAAATTAAACCTAAGGGGTGGTTTGTGAAATTTTAAAAACCACAAGGGTGATTTTTGTTTTTTTCAGAAACCAGAGGGGAAGTCAGTGTAATTTACCCCCTTTTTTTATTACAACCAATACAAATCTATATCATTATATATAATAAAACGTTATGATTTTTTGGATAGGATTTAATCACCAATTTCTGAATACAAATGGAATCATAATATTGCACACACAAAAGAAAAAATTATGCAAAAAATTTATGTAGTTTGGCATAACTTGCTTATGTTTATAGGTGAGAGAGATAATCTACTATAACTATAAGGTGTACAATCATGAACTAAAATATTCTAAAACCTGATATTCACAACTCAAGTCTTGAAACAGAGTTGTTTTCAAGCTTAAGAGCTACTCTAGTGCCCATAGTATTTTTTTGCCACTTCCTGCATCTCTACTATTTTAATTCAATTCTTCACCAACATACTAGAGGTATAAAGTCTCTATTTATAGACAAATCCTAAAATCCTAACCTCCATATAATTATAAAATTCTACACATCGAGTTTCTTATAGATTCATAATGCAGACGCTATTTTAAAAAATCTTAAATTTGCTAATAACTTTATTTAAGAATATTTTTTGTGGATCCTGTTTTGGTACATTTTTATATATTTTTAATAATCAAATTTGAGTTGATCTCAAATTTATACTTTTAAAAATTTTCCATTGATTAAGGATTTAATAGGATTTAGCTTTCTTGATGTGCTGATGCCTTAACATAAAATATTACCATTATAAATAGTGTGATTTAATCTAAGGTCCTATTTTAGCAACTTATTTGAGGATAGATCCCATGCTCCGAACTATTATTCCACGAGGTTCTTTTAATATTTTTTAGGACTTTTATACCCTCAAGATGTTCTCTATGGAATTTGATGTCATTTAATGTTCGGCTGATTTTATTTTCAATGTTATGGCTCCTGTTAACAAATATTTTTGAAGACTTTTATCATCCCATTTAATTCTATTTCCAAGATATCTCATAATTTTATGTTTGTTTCAGCATATTATGGTAATATAATATAGCTAAAAACGCAATGCTTTATATGGTATGTTAAATTTTGAATCTATGATAATAAAGGATCTTAAATAGACGTAATCATATTGTATTATATTCTCAGCCAAAACTATTTCTATTACACAAATTTCGAAAACATATTATATTACACTATTCCATTAAACAGATTTTTGGGTTATAAGTTTTGAAGCGAAACTACTTTTAAAAAATATTAAATCTTGCTTATATAAAAAAATATGAACATATATTCGTTCTGTTTATCACAATTTGTTTTATTCTGTTAATAGAATCTCACTTTTTATCACAATTTATTTTATCATGTTAACATATTGTTACTTTTAAGTAAGTTGTCTTATCATATTTTCATATTCTTACAAGTTGTCGACATATGAGAAAATATGAACATATACTCATTCTATGTATTACAATTTATTTTATTATGTTAACATATTCTCACTTTTAATTTTTTTTGTTTTATCATGTTAATATATTCTCACCTCTAAGTAAGTTGTCATACCATGTTCTCATATTCTCATAAGTTGTTGGTATATTCACATATATCAAAAGTTGCATTTTATTAAACAAAATAACCTCATTAATATTCTCATTTTCAATAAAATAAATTCTATTTTTGACTTAGAAAGTTTTTCTTTTCTTCATAGTTGCAATTTAATTCTCCACCAATCATCTGAAGTGCAAAATATTGAGTTTATAATGTAAACAAGATGATACGACTAGCAAAAATAGATAGTTTATAATGCAAACAAGTTCACGAAACGATTATTTCATGAAGTGCTATTGTCATGTCGCAAACTTCGGGTCACGCAAATGCCCAAGAACAACCACCAAAATCATTCGAACAAAAGGGATGAAAACCATAAAACCCAAATAAGGCTAAAACCTTTGTAAAAACGTACTATCAATGGTTTATTTGATTTAAAAGAGTAGCTCAAAAGACTACGATTACAGCCCTACAAGCCAAGCCTTTAAAAACAAAATACATGTTTTGGGTAAGAAATTCTTTTCTTTTAAAAATAAGTTTAGGCCGTTCCAAAATCTTCCTCGAAGCACAAGAGTTGAATGAAACCCAAACCAGTTGAAAACCCCTTTCCTCAAAATGGTTTTACTTCATAAAATCCTACGTTTTCATCCTTAAAACCATGCCTATCAACAATGCAGATATCATTTTACAGTTAAGGAAAAATCATAACTAAAAACTTGATTTTCTGCCTGGATCACACAACGGAGAACAAAACATTATTTTTCCACTCGAAACACACAACCGAGGAAAATAAGACAAAACAGTAATAAAATAGTATTCTCCACTCAGGTCACACAGCCGAGAAAAATAAGATAAAATAATTCCCATGTACCGACTCTATCAACTCAAGACAAAGGCAACAACTATAGACTCCTACCCCTTACCTATCCCTGAACCACTTAAGGCCTGCTAGGTAATGACAAGTTCTGTGTGGAGTTACAACAACACAGCGACACACGGGGGCAACCGGCTTTTTTCGGGCTGAAACTGAAGGAAGTAGCACTCAACTGCTCTTTACGAATTACCACGACCGAGGGAAGAAGAACCCAAACCAAACACTGCAACGATACATCTACGAAATAATTAAAAAACCAGTACGTAACTCAACTACGAAAAATTCGTAAAACAGTTATACATCAACATGTACAAAAAGAGATCAAGTATCCATCAACATGGAGATCTACAAGCATTTAAAATATGTTTCCATCAAAACATTTAAAAGCTGAGACTCAACCTCAAGGGTTAGGTCCAAACCTCCAAAACACATTTTTGAAAAGTTTCACAAAACCTCCATTTTCAAAACCACCTTTTTGAAAACTATGAACATCCACAAGTCCATACCATGTAGTAAACCAAGAAAAGGTGTAAAAACATGATTTTTATCCAATAACAAGGTTTAAACATGAAAAAAGACATTTAATGCATTTTTTAACTGGTGAAAAAGCATATAATTGCACGTAGCACCCTTTAACAACTATACAGTCTAGGATCCTACCTCGGTGAGCCAAAAGCTCGACGTCTCGAAAATCAAACTTTAACGAAATGGGATTCTGTCCAGATGAATGCAAAGCTCCCGGCACCAACATCAAGGACTCGCTGTCAGATCGCTGAAAATTGAGCCCCGGGCCCATCAAAGTCTAGAAAGAAGGCAGAGAAAATCAAAACTTAGCTTGGAAGAAATGAATTTTCAAAATATCTCTGGACTTCTTCTATATATAGACACGAAAAGTATCAAGGTTCAGTCGACTGGACCCTCAATCCAGTTGACTGGATGAAGCTACTGGAATGCCAAAATAAGCCTTGCTGACATAGTTCAGTCGACTGAATTCCAATTCAATCAACTGGATCCACCTCCCAGTCGACTAGGGAAACCCATCCAGTCGACTAGATCGCTGGGAAACACCAGAACAAGTTTTAAGGACTTAAACCAAACTTCTGCGTTAATTCCAACACCGATAACACTTAAATTATTCCAAAAATGAAATAGGTCAGGGTCTCATAGCTATTTCTATAATACACAAACCTTCATTTAAGCAAGATTTGAGATTTTTTGAAAGTAGTTTCGCTCTAGAACTTATAACCCAAACATTTGTGTAATAAAACAATGTAATACAATATGTTTTCGAAATCTGTGTAATGAAAATAGTTTTGGTTGAGAATTTCATACAATATGATCTCATCTATTTAGGATCTTTCATTATCGTAATTTTAAAATTCAACCTGCCATATAAAGCACTCCATTTTTAACTATATTATATTTGTCACGCCCCAAGCGCGGGCCATGTGAACCACCCAAGAAAAACCCGTGTTACAAACCAAAGCCCGTCAAAGCCCGTGTTACTCGACACGATTCAAAACGAAAACAAACAACGAGTTCAAAACCTTTCAAATATGTCCAACTGAGGGTTTAATTTAAAGTAAAAGAAAGGTTTAAAGGAAAAAAACACAACCTAAAAAAGCCAAGCCTTTAAACAAACAACAAAATTTTTGAAAATAGCTCAGACCGATCAATCCATAAAAAGATCGATTGATCGGTCTCTTGCCTGCACAATAGAACCGAGAGTAACAAAAGACCGCTCGATAGACCGATTGATCAATTTATCGATTCGTCCTACTCTAGGTTCTTTTTCAAGCTAAAAACTTGATTTTCAACACTCAGAATATTTTTCATACCTTTCAACACATTTTGGGAAAAGAAATAACGTTAAAAAGGTGCAGAAGTCATTCTAAAATCTCTCTCGAGACACAAGAGTTTATATGAAGCATAAATCAACCAAAAATCTTTTTTTTTTTGTAAAACGTAGAACCATCCTACGAAAATCGTAATAATAAACTACGAAAAACAATAATCAACCCATGGTCTCTCTCACAAACATATATCATGCATACATCGGCTCTACAGTCATAAGAATTACATTACATATGCTTCAAATCTAAAACATGTTACATTAAAACATAATTCATATACAAATGGAATAAACTACCTAACAAGGACAAAACTAAAGGTTCTTGTTGTCAACCATCTCTGGGCACCACAAGATCGATCTACTTGACCACGTACACCTGAAAAGGTTTTCAAATCCCGCAACGTGAGCTGACTCCCAATAGAAAATAGACTAGCATGAAGTAAAAGCAAAGCATGCTAACAAAATAATATGAATATCCTGACTCACACGAACCTCAAAAATGGTTTTACTTCTCAAAACCACACTTTTTCAACATAACCCAATTAATCATCTAGATATGTAATTCGATCACATCATATTGGCTTAACGCCTATTTTCCTACACATTTGCACAACTTTTTGGGAACACCATTCAAAGGAACGGGGCACCTCACCATATTTTCAGGTGTTAAACAGAAGGAACTGGGCACCCATTCTTGCATAAGTTTTTGATTTTTCATCGAGGAGCTAGTCAAGCCTACATTAATTCAAAATCCATCTCAATATTTACAACATAATTGCTCAATAATATTGGTCCCTCAACCATTGCACATGATTTTCACCTATCACACATGTATTCACTACATGGTTCACAATTCAATTTTCTCAACATTGATTTCACCAACTCAAATTTTTACAATTTGGTACTCAAAATCAATTTAAATGGGAATCCGCTAATTTTGCCACATCTACAAGATTTTTAATCAAAACTCAATTGAAGCACAATTTATCCAATGTTAACCTAAAACATATCTCCAAGATGCCAAACCCAAACTAAATTTCTAATTAAACCCACATCTCAAGTATACATTTAAATTTTGGCTCAACCCCAAGGGCTAGCTCCAAATCTCTAAAATTAGGCTTTCGCAATCCATTGTATAAATCTCTACGTTTTTTCAAAACACGCCTTTTTGAAAATCACGGACACATATACATCCACCAACTTTGAAATAAACCATAAAAGCATTGTAAGAGCTTTTTCATCCAACCAAATATAGTTTAAGCACATAGATCAGCCTTTTATGCATTTTAAAATGGTAAAAACGCATTAGATTTCACATAGCACCCATTTAATACATGAGAATCTAGGATCCTACCTCGTAGACGTTCCACCATCAAGAATCAAACCTCTAGCGAGCTCCAATCCAACAAAGCCCCAAACGCACGACTATGGAGGAGCTTTCAACGAACACCCATGCTCTCCAATGGTAGCTCGCTCAAGGAAATGACAATATCTCAACCCCCAATGAACATGGAAAGCTCCAAGGAGTTCCAAAATCGAAACCCTATACTTCCTCTCAACTTTAGAGAGAGAGAAGAGAGGAGAGAATGAGAAAACCAACCTAAAACCTGTAACTTATAGTTTCTGTTCAACACAGACCACTTGATCGGTCTTAGGACCGCTCGAGCGGTTTCTGCAACTACAATGTTGGCCTGACTTTAAATGAGTATATTTCCTTCATTTGAACTCCAAATAGGGTCGGTCTTGTGCTCAAACTGAAGCCCCAGAAGTTTACTTCCCAAAGGTGAAAACCACATAATAGAATGCATCTTGTACAAAAATTTATGACCAAATTCGTATAGGTATGTCAATTTCGTTCACATACTTTTCACATATTTTTGTCCGAACATTCCCTAGAACCTCATTTTGTTCCCCAAACATATCTTTCATGTGTATCCAAGTTCAAAATACTCACCTAAAACATCACCATGATTAAGTGTAAATTCCTACTCCATCAATAATTAAATCATTTTTAAAAAAATATAACGGGTCGGGGTTTCACAACTCCCCCCTTAAAGGAATTTCGTCCCCGAAATTCAACACTGAATCTCAAGCCAAACACCACCCCATCAACCATCAACCATCAACAATCTCTTATGCAAATACATCAACACCGCACAATAGTAAAGATTCCCCAACAATTGAAACCCTAAGACTGTCGTCACACGACGTAAACACGTATTTGAAGAATAGACCGCCATATAGACTGCCTGCGTGTGCAAAGTCTTACTGACATTACTGTCATTCTTAAAATATCAGATCAAGATCCAACTGGCACTGTCAGAACCTCAAAACATAACTCTCATCAAACATAATCCACTCCAGCGATAAACACATAATACGAGACCAATCCACCATGGAACTTGGTCCCAAACACTCTCTACTCCAGGATATCGAGACTAGTAGCCCCATTCTCACTGCCACATACTGGCTCAATTGCATCTCACAATGCACACCAAGGACTATCTCCTCGAGTCCAAACACACAACGATGAACCCTGGCATCGGTCACACGAAGTCACACGTTCCACACACAAACCTTACTCAAGTTTTAGCAATCAACTGATGACCACCCACTTTGATACCACATTGCTATCTTATTGATGCCAACAACACCGTCACTGAAGTTAACAAGACGCTTATCAACGAACAACAACACAAACATCCTGTGAGACCCTGTACCATTTTATTTTGATATATATGCATATTTAGTATTTTTCAACGCGTTTTGGCATTTACTTTAATATGCTTATATGTGTTTTGATGCATGTTTTGGTTTAAATAAGCATGCGGGATTGGTCCCGGGAGTTGCGGGAAGTTACGATGCGAATTTTAAAATTTCAAAAAAAAAAGATATTTTGGAGTACCTATAAATATCTGGAGTTAGATATTTTCAAAACTTAACAACTAAGTTTTCTCATTTTTCTCTCTGCCTTCTCTCTAACTTCTCGGGGGTCTGGGGCTTGATTTTCGACGAACCAACAGTCGATCCTTATTATAGGCATCGTGCTCTACGCATCCATCCGGACATAATTTTATTCTGACGAAGCTCAATTTTGCACATGGACCGAGGCATCGAGTTTTTGACTCACCGAGATTGGATTCTAGACTGTATAGACATTTAAGGGTGCTATATGTAATTATATGCTATTTCACCATTTAAAAATGCATGAAAAAAGTAATTTATGTTTTGGTAAATCGGGTTTTTAACTTAAAACCAGTTTTCGTCATTTTTTATGGATGAAAATGTGTTTCGAGAGTTTCCTTTTGAGGTTTTGGTGTAAAGCTTGGGCGTGTGGATGTCCAAGGGTGTTTGGAGGCTTGATTTGAGGCTTGGAGGCAAAAAACCGTAGCATAAAACATTTTCTGGGTAGGATCAGTCGATTGGATCATAATTTCAGTCGACTGGATCATCTTTTTGGGCGTTCAGTCGACTGGACCTGGGAGGTCTATCGACTGTAATTGTTTCTATTTTGATTCTCTTTTTCGATAGAGTTTTTCAATCGACTGGGGGCTTGGGCCAGTCGACTGGGGTCCTGTGTGGGCGTTTGGTGGTTACTTGGATGGTTTGGTGGTTATTTTGGAGAAAGGAATGATTTACAAAAGGAGTTTTTATGAGAATTTTGGAAAATATGTTTTTTCTTGGGGGTTTGTAGCTGACCCTTGGGGTTGGGGTTCAACCTTGAAAACGTTCGATAAAGTGTGTTTTTACATACCTGTTGATCTCCATGGTAGATGGATTGGATCTCATTTTTATACATATGTTGTATAGCTTTGAAACTCATATTTTTACATGTTTTGTTTGATGTTCATGTTAATGGATGGATCTATATGTTTGTTTGATCTCCATGTTGATGGATGGATTTTTGTATAAATGTGAAAACGTTTTAGTTTTGTAAAATGATTCTCTAGATGTACCGGGATAGCGGATATTTGGCACGAGTTGCCCTCGGTGTAAGTCCGAAAATCTGCACAGAGTAGGTGCTTTATACCTTCGGGCTAGTCCCCGTAAATTAAGTAGTTGGGTGCTTTATACCCTCAGGTTTCGGGCCCATAAATTAAGCTTTTACATTGTTATGGCTTCGTACAGAACTTGCATTTACCTAACTGGTCCTACGATGTATATGGATTGGGTAAAGGGGCAGGAGTTTGTAGTTGCTACATCTGTCCCCTTGTAACGGAGTCGGTACAAGGATTCATTTTATCTTTCTCCTCGGCTGTGTGGCCTGAGTGGAGCATATTGTTTTACCGGTTTATTTTTCTCGACTGTGTGTGTGTTCCGAGTGGAATATATATTTTCTCTTTGCATTTACCTCACCGGTCCTACGATGTATAGGGATTGGATAAAGGGGCATGAGTTTATAGTTGCTACATCTATCCCCTTGTAACGGAGTCGGTACATAGGATTCATTTTGTCTTTCTCCTCGGCTGTGTGGCCTGAGTGGAGCATACTGTTTTACCGGTTTATTTTTCTCGACTGTGTGTGTGTTCCAAGTGGAATATATATTTTCTCTTTGCATTTACCTAACCGGTCCTACGATGTATAGGGATTGGGTAAATGGGTAGAAGTTTGTAGTTGCTACATCTGTTCCCTTGTAACGAAGTCGGTACATAGGATTCATTTTATCTTTCTCCTCGGCTGTGTGGCCTGAGTGGAGCATACTGTTTTACCGATTTATTTTTCTCGACTGTGTGTGTGTGTTTCGAGTGGAATATATATTTTCTCTTTCCTCGGTTGTGTGATCTGAGTGGAAAGCAACGTTTTGATTACAGTTTTCTTTAACTGTTATTTGCATTAGTTATAATGCTAGGTTTTACTTGTGGTTGAGTTAGGTCCCACCATATGATTGCATATCCTGCTTTACATCTTTATAGTCTATTTTTATTGGGCTTCGGCTCGTGGTGTGGCATTTTACTGTAAAATCATTTTCAGGTTTGGAGGTTGATGATCACGAGGAGTTGATCTAGTGGTGCCTATGATGGTGGAAGACTTTACTAGTTTTCTTTTTTGTATGCATGTTTGAAGGCACGTTTATACGCCTCTGGGCAATATACTTATGCATGATACAGGATGTTTACTGTTTATGAGAGATACATGTTGGGTTTTCATTTGATTTCAACAGGTGAATTTGAATATATGAAAACTTATTTTCATAAAATTGGTATTTGGTGGATTTTCACGTGACCCCAGGTTTTAGGGCGTGATAACTTGGTATCAGAGCTCTGGGTTCGAATACCTAAGAGCCATGGGAAGAGGGTTTATCACTTGGTGAGGTTGATTACTGATGCTTTCTTGCATGTGTATAAATATCCTTATAACATGCTGTTAGCCATTTTAGCATGATTGTTTGTGTATATGTGGGTATGGAGGTTGGATCTCAGGATTGATGAATCTTGCCTTAGGGCATTTAGATTAACAGATTTGGGAGCCAAGTTAGAAGCGCGTTTGGCCAGCGTGTTTTCTAGCAAGGAATTTGAATAGGTTATCCAAATGGACAAGTCAGTCTTGTTGGTTCTCCTCGGTATGTGAGATGTGTTTACATAACTTTAAGTGGCTACGTGCTAGCATGCTTGTGTGCGTTATGTGCTTATGATAGAAATAACATGCCATAGGAAAGCTTCTCCTATTATCTGCTCTATATAGAATTATGTCCACGCGGGGAGTGCAGGGACGGGGTCGTGGCCGAGGCCGTGGCCGAGGTCGTACTTATGTTCAGGTTTTGGAGGAAGGATACGTTCATGCCCCACAAGAACAAGTGGGCGGGCTGACATCATACATGAGATGCTTGTCACAATGAGAGAGATGGCTGAGGCATCCAAGGCTGGAGTGAAGGCTCTTGAGCCAAGAGCCTCTATGGCTACGAGGGAATTTTGATGGTTGGATTCTCTAACATTTTCTGAGGAGCCGGACCCCAAAGTTGCTACCGAATGGTTGAAAGTGACAACAACTATCTTCGATACTCTAGATATTGAGGAGGATGCTTCACGCGTAAGATTGGCAGCGTTCTAACTACGGGAATACACTAGGGAGTGGTGGAAGTTCGCCAAGACCACGGTGGATGATACGTGGGCTGCTTTCACGAGAGTCTTCTTGGAGAAGTATTTCCCGAGATCTTCAAGAGATACATACTAAGAGGAGTTCCTCTCTCTTGTACAGGGGAATCTTTCTGTGGTCCAGTATGAGGTTAAGTTCGCGAATCTGTCACGGTTCGCCGCTGAGATGGTATCTACAAAGGAGTTGCACACTAGGAGGTTTGAGAGAGGCCTTCAACTTGCCATCAAGGACAGGATTGCGGCTCTGGGTTTAGACGTGTACATCGTTTTGGTGGAAGCTGCTATCCGAGTAGAGAACTCACTGGCAGAGAGCCACAGAGTTAGAGAGGGCAAGGGCCAGTAGAGTGATGGAGGTACACAACTTCAGGAGCGCAGGAACAAGCGCCGGAGGCCGTCGGGTTTGAGTTCTCATTTTGCTAGATCGTATCAGCCGTAGTCGTTCACACCTACACCTTTAGTGGCCTCGGCAGGAAGGCCAGAGCAGAGAGGGCTAATTTGTTATCGATGCGGACAACCGGGGTATCGTTCAGTTGAGTGCCCGTAAAAGGGCCAGGTACAGAGTTCAGCGTCTCTCCAATCATAGGTGAAAGATCCACCAGTATGCTATGGGTGTGGTCAGTTTGGGCACATCCGTAAGTTCTGTCCCCAAGAAGGGAGTGTCCAGGGTGCGACCGGAGCGCTAGCTACTCCATTTGCGCACAGACGGCAGACTCCTCAGCAACCTAGGGCCCAAACGGCAGCCGATGACTCAGGGTTATGGTGGGTTGACCAGATCACCGCAGGCCAGGGCTTATGTTCTTGCTGATCGCAGTGCTTCTAAAGCACCAGTTGCATCTGATGCTGCAGCTACTCCAGTCATGATCAGAGGTACCCTTTTAGTCTTTAGATCATGAGCCGGTGTTCTCATCGACACGTGAGCATCACATTCTTTTATTTTCTTTGCCTTTGCATCTACATCGGGGTTACAGATACACCCGTTGGGTAGTGCATTGAGCGTAAAGACCCCAGTCAGTGGGAATGTGGTGTTGAGTAGAGTTTGCATATCTTGTGAGTTAGGAGTTACCGGTCGTTGTTTAGAGTTTGATTTTATCATTTTAGACATGACCACGTTAGATGTCATCCTAGGGATGGACCGGCTGACTACCTACCGTGCCTTTATAGATTATGAGCGACGGAGAGTGTCGATCTGTACGCCAGAGGGTGACTACTTCTACTGTGTGGGTGATCGGGATGAGGGCTTGGTGTCTATGCTAGGTGCCGCACGAGTTTAAGCGAACTTGGATTTTCTCTTTTCTGCTCTCAGGTTGGATGAGCTGGGTGAGGTTCAAGGGGAGCTACCCCCTGTGGTCTGTGATTACCCAGATGTCTTCCCTGATGATCTATTTGAGTTATCGCCAAGCCGAGATGTGGAGTTCTCTATTGATCTTATTCTAAGGGTTGCTCCCATCTCTATGCCATCGTATCGCTTCGCACCTGCTGAGTTGCGAGAACTCAAGGTGCAGTTGCAGGAGTTGCTAGATTAGGGGTTTGTGCGGCCGAGTACGACTCTATGGGGAGCTCCAGCTCTTTTTGTGAAGAAGAAGGATGGGTCCTTGAGAATATGGATAGATTACAAGAAGCTGAATCAGGTGACGGTCAAGAACAAGTATCCTATGCCTAGGATTGATGACCATTTGATCAGTTGATGGGATCGCGCTACTTTTCGAAGATTGACTTGAGGTCAGGGTATCACCAGCTGAGGATTAGAGATGAGGACGTAACGAAGACTGCCTTTCGGACTCATTATGGTCACTACGAGTTTCTGGTCATGCCGTACGATTTGACGAATGCCCCTGCTACATTTATGGGTTTGATGAACCGTATCTTCCATCCTTGTCTGGATAGTTTTGTGGTGATATTCCTGGATGACATTTTGATCTATTTACCCACGAGAGAGATGCATGAGGAGCATCTGCATGTTGTCTCGTAGTTTCTGAGAGAACATTGCTTGTATGCGAAGTGCGAGTTCTGGATGACAGAGGTGAGATTCCTTGGACACGTGGTGTCAAAGGATGGAGTATTAGTGGACTCGTCGAAGATTGATGCTGTAATGAATTGGCAGCAACCAAAGAACATCTTGGAGATCCACAGTTTCCTGGGTTTGGCAGGTTATTATTGACGATTCGTCAAGGACTTTTCCAGGTTGGCAGCACCTATGACGCGTCTGACGCGGAAGGGAGTTATGTTCGTGTGGAGCGAGTCCTGTGAGTTAGCTTTCCAGGAGCAGAAGAGGAGATTGACCAGTACACTAGTGTTGATTATTCTAGAGCGAGGCCTGGGGTATACAATGTATTGCGACGCATCACACGATGATTTGGGCTGTGTATTGATGCAGAGAGGTAAGGTTGTAGCCTACGGCTCACGACAGCTGAAGACACATGAGAAAAACTACCCAACGCATGATCTGGAGTTGGCATCCGTGGTCTTTACCTTGAAGACATGGCGGCATTATCTATATGGTGAGCATTTTAAGGTTTTCTCTTATCACAAGAGCTTAAAATACTTATTTTCGTAGAAAGACTTGAATCTTTGCCAACGACGATGGATGGAGTTGTTGGGAGACTACGACTTTGATTTGCAGTACCACCTGAGAAAGGCAAATGTGGTAGCTGACGCGCTCAATAGGAGATCTCATGGTTCGTTAGCTTCTGTAGCTATACGAGAATGGGATATGCTTAGAGATGTTGGGGAGTTTGATCTGTGTCTCGGAGAGACAGAGACAGGTGCGACTTTATATTCAATAGCTTCACAGCCCGCATTGTTTGCACGCGTGTTAGAGGCTTAGCGAACCGATCAGGAGGCTCAGATGATACGGGACTGCATTACCAGCGGGAAGGACACAACAGGATGGGTGGTGGGTAGAGATCAGAGTTTGAGGTTGACAGGGCGACTGTTTGTGCCAGAGTCATGCCATGCTGGGGTGCTACATGAGTTTCATCACTCACGTCTTGTAGTGCATCCAGGAGATACGATGATGTATCATGATTTGCGTTGTCAATTCTGGTGGATGGGAATGAAGAGGGATGTGATACAGTTCGTTTCTCAATGCCTTACTTGTCAGCAAGTAAAGGTGGAACACTAGAGACCAGCAGGATTGTTACAGCCATTGCCTATATCTGAGTGGAAGTGGGAGAATATCACGATGGATTTTGTATCAGGACTTCCCCGATCGTCAGCGGGACACGATGCTATTTGGGTTGTGGTTGATAGGATGACGAAGTCGGCACATTTTCTTCCCATTCGAGGGAGGGATTTGGTGGACAGATTGGGTAAGTTGTATGTTCAGGAGATAGTCCGACTACACAGAGTACCAGTGACTATTGTTTCTGATTGAGACCCGCGCTTTACATCGCGCTTTTGGCATAGTCTTCAGATGGATTTGGGGACGAGCTTGACTTTTAGCACAATTTTCCACCCACAGACCGATGGTCAGTCTGAGAGGACCATCCAAATTTTAAAAGACATGTTGAGAACCTGTGTGCTAGATTTTTGGAGTTCTTGGGAGGATCATCTATCATTGGCAGAGTTTGCATATAACAACAGTTATCAATCCAATATTGGGATGGCACCATATGAGGCTCTGTGTGGTAGATCGTGTAGATCGTCGATATGTTGGACAGATGTGGGTGAGACCACTATTTTGGGACCCGACCTAGTGCGGGAGACGATCGAGAAGATTGTAGCGATTCGTCAGCGGCTGGTGATAGGTCAGAGCCGCCAGAAGAGTTATGCTGATTAGAGGAGGAGACCTTCGGAGTTTGTAGTAGGAGATCGTGTGTTTCTGAAGGTCTCGCCACATAGAGGGTTGATGAGATTTGGTTGTAGTGGGAAGCTATCACTGCCCTTTATTGGACCCTTCGAGATCCTGGAAAGGATTGGGGTGGCAGCATACAGTCTGGCCTTGCCACCTCAGTTAGCATCCATGTACAACGTGTTTCTCGTTTCTATGCTTCGGAGGTATAAGCCTGATCCTTCACATGTCCTGGATTGGGCCAAGTTGCAAGTTGATAAGGATATCACGTATGAAGAGGGTCCTGTGAAGATTCTAGATACGAAGGAACAAGTGTTACGGAGGAGAACGATAGCTTATGTCAAAGTTCAGTGGCTTCATCACGGGGTTGAAGAAGCGACTTGGGAGCTTGAGTCTAGGGTTCGTGCTAGATACCCGAAGTTGTTTACCTTGTGACCTTGTAGTGAATTTCGGGGGCGAAATTCCTTAAGGGGGGAGAGTTGTGAGATCATGTACCATTTTATTTTGATATATATGCATATTCAGTGTTTTTCAACGCATTTTGGCGTTTTCGCTTTAATATACTAATATGTGTTTTGATGCATGTTTTGGTTTAAATAAGCACGTGGGGTTGGTCCTGGGGGCTACAGGGAGTTACGGTGCGAATTTTAAAATTTCAAAAAAAAAAAATATTTTGGAGGGCCTATAAATATCTGGAGTTAGATATTTTTAAAACTTAATAACTAAGTTTCCTCCTTTTTCTCTCTGCCATCTCTCTAACTTCTCGAGGGCTCGGGACTTGGTTTTCGACAGACCAACAGCCGATCCTTATTATAGGCATCGTGTTCTACGCATCCATCCGGATGGAATTTCATTCTAACGAAACTTGATTTTGTACGTAGACCGAGGCATCAAGTTTTTAACTCACCGAGGTAGGATTCTAGACTGTATAGATGTTTAAGGGTGATATATGTAATTATATGTTGTTTCACCGTTTAAAAACGCATGAAAAAGGTGATTTATGTTTTGGTAAATCGGATTTTTAACTTAAAACCATTTTTTGTAGTTTTCGATGGATGGAAATATGTTTCAAGAGTTTCCTTTCGAGGTTTTGGCGTAAAGCTTGGGCTTGTAGATGTCCGAGGGTGTTTGATGGGTGTTTGGAGGCTTGATTTGAGGCTTGAAGGCAAAAAATCGTAGCACAAAACATTTTTTGGGCAGGATCAGTCGACTGGATCATAATATCAGTCGACTGGATCATCTTTTTGGGCGTTCAGTCGACTGGACCTAGGAGATCAGTCGACTGAAATTGCTTCTATTTTGATTCTCTTTTTCTAGAGAGTTTTGTAGTCGACTGGGGGCTTGGGCCAGTCGACTGGGGTCCTGTGTGGGCGTTTGATGGTTGCTTGGATGGTTTGGTGGTTATTTTGGGGAAAAGAATGATTTGCAAAAGGAGTTTTTACAAAAACTTTGGAAAATATGTTTTCTCTTGGGGCTTTGGAGCTGAGCCTTGGGGTTGGGGCTCAACCTTGAAAACGTTTGATAAAAGTGTGTTTTTATATACGTGTTGATCTCTATGGTAGATGGATTGGATCTTCTTTTTATACATATGTTGTATAGCTTTGAAACTCATATTTTTACATGTTTTCTTTGATCTCTATGTTAATGGATGGATGTATATGTTTGTTTGATCTCCATGTTGATGGATGAATCTTTGTATAAATGTGAAAACGTTTTAGTTTTGTAAAATGATTCTCTAGATGTACCGGGATAGCGGGTATTTGGCAAGTTGCCATCGGTGTAAGTCTAGAAATGTGCGCAGAGTAGCTAGTCCCCGTAAATTAAGCGATTGAGTGCTTTGTACCCTCGGGTTTCGGCCCATAAATTAAGCTTTTACGTTGTGGTGGCTTCGTATAGAACTTGCATTTACCTAACCGATCCTACGATGTGTAGGGATTGGGTAAAGGGGTAGGAGTCTATAGTTGCTACATCTTTTCTCTTGTGACAAAGTCGGTACATAGGATTCATTTTATCTTTCTCCTCAGCGGTGTGGCCTGAGTGGAGCATACTGTTTTACCGATTTATTTTCCTTGGCTGTGTGTGTATTCCGAGTGGAATATATATTTTCTCTTTCCTCGGTTGTGTGATCCGAGTGGAAAGCAACGTTTTGATTACAGTTTTCTTTAACTGTTATTTGCATTAGTTATAATGCCAGGTTTTACTTGTGGATGAGTTAACTCCCACCATATGATTGCATATCCTGCTTTACAGCTTTATAGTCTATCTCTATTGGGTTTCGGCTCACGGTGTGGGATTTAGCTGTAAAACCATTTTCAGGGTTGGATGTTGATGATCACGAAGAGTTGATCTAGTGGTGCCTGTGATGGTGGAAGACTTTACTAGTTTTCCTTTTTGTATGCCTGTTTGAAGACACGTTTGTACGCCTCTTGGCAATATACTTATGCATGATACAGAATGTTTACTGTTTATGAGAGATGCATGTTGGGTTTTCATTTGATTTCAACAGGTGGATTTGAATGTATGAAAACTTATTTTTATAAAACTGGTGTTTGGTAGATTTTCACGTGACCCCGAGTTTTGGTGCGTGACACACCAAATTCTAGAGAAAAACTCATTCAATTCGCCTGGAATACAAAAGAATGCACTTCATCTAAACCTTCATCCTCTATCCTCTCTTCCATCACAAACCACAATTCTCACCCTAGAGAAACACTAGGTGTCACACCATTATCCATGACAAGATTCCACACAACCAAAAACCAACCCGACATCACAGCTACAAAATCAACACAGTCACCTAACCCCAATGAGTCACTTAGACCAGATACGCCATGCAGACAGAACATCTCACAAGTATCCACTAACCTACACAAACCCAATCATATGTCCTGTGCAACAGTATATTACTACACAACTCAACGTCTCACCATCAAATCACTGATTCTAAGTCTACAGATCAACTTCAAATCACACATGATCACCGTCATCTGACATTAACCCCAAATTCATAACACATACATCGATCCATTGAATCCACAATGATAGAATATTCAAGCCCAAGACTTAATCGTTAAGTAACCAACCAAGCCTTACCTCTTACACTTAGCAATTTCTTCTTATACAGAACTCATCACGGCCCTTCCGTTCTAAACCAAGCAATCACGTTAGTCCCAATAGGCCATACTACCTAAGGCTTCTCAAACATTGAATCCTTTCTGACTTATACGTTACCACATTCTCAGGACCACCATCCGAACAAACAGTTACACCAAAATACCATACTCACCTCAGTTGATGACCACTCCTCGACTCTAAGAACTTTGAGTAGTTCAAAGCCCCAAACAGAACACAAATCCAAACTCACAAGAATCTATCAGAAACCCACCACGTGAATATCCCAACCACAAGATTCCAATAAAATTCCTACTCTGCCAAGAGCTAAAGGTACAACCATAACCACATAACCCATAACAAGCTGCACACAACAGTTAATGATTCTCAGTTAATCACTGCAGAAAAGGACTCTAGTCTCAACACTAATTCTCTCGTTAACAAGGACAATCATTCTTGGTCTACCAACCCGATCTCACAGGGGACACAACCCTACACACTTATATTCCCACAATAGAGTAAACAAACTCCACCAAGAAAACCCATGAGGTACTTAGTCCTCTAGTCATCCGATCCTAGTAATACCCATTCTCTAAGCACAAACTCACAGATCACAACACGGATACTAATCCATGGAGACTGCCATCTCTCCAAAATAATCGAACCAAGAATCAACCAATGATCCTAACAGTTACACTTAACCAAGGTGGAACAATTCGCACATCACAACTGTTCACAAGACAACCGTATCATCTTCCTGAAAAAGAAACGGCCAACCAGAAATCATGACCCAACCTCAACATACTCCCAGTACCCATCAACACTTGGCCCCTAAAGAACCCTGTAAATCTTACCTTGAGGTCACATTGACCACAGTCACACAGCTGCCATTGACCCCGATCACGATACTCAGATCATCTGCTACACTAAGCTCTCAACTCTTAGTCCTCATTCGCACACACACGAACACCATCAATCCTCATACAACACATCCCATAGGACTACAAGCTTGTCACCAGCCATACACAGAGATGCTGGCCTAATTAAGTTTCAACCTGTTTTGATGATAACAAACCAAAGCTTTTAATTGTGCAAATTAAGCGTGTTCACAGGAATTCAATGTCACAAGCACAATTGAAAAAGAAAAATAGAACCCATGAAGCATAAAGATCATATTCAGACGGTTAAGATCCATGGAGCAAGAGAAAAACCAAGAAGATAAGAAAAGGACTTGAAAGACTCGAAAAATTTCATCAAGTGTATTGAGTCTAGGACCTATGTAAGTTCACAAATATTGGCTATATATGTGAAAACTTATAAGAGACCTTAGATGGGCCATAGATTTTCTAAAACTTCATGAAAATCATTTTACAAATCTATGAGGGGCTTAAAATATCAAAAAAGTGACCAAAACATGTTTTAAACTCAAAAGTACTAACTGTTGAAGTTCAGTCAGCTGAGGTATCAATCCAGTCAACGAAAGCTGGATTGCCAAGCCAAAATTTGAACTTAAAGCAATCTAGTTGACCGAACCCACCCACCCTTCCAGTCAACTAAATGGTGTTAAGGCAAACAAGTCGACTTAGTCGACAAAATTTTAAATTTCGACTGAAACGGCTAGTTTAAAATTTTCTTATTTAGTCCAACGACTAGTATAGATTTTTAGCCTATAAATACCACCCTTAAGCCCTAAAAATTATAGAGACAAGCTCCTATTCCTACTCTCTCATATACATCAAGTTTGTGCTTCAAATTCATCATTTTTATGAATTATTTTTTAGGAAAACCTTAGAATTTCTCCACTGAGCTTCTCACTTGTATATCCTTTGGAGCGAACAGTAGTGTGCTTCATTTGTATTCATTTGCTCGCTAAAGGAGCTGATCTTATATATCTAATTTGGATTATACTTTTGTATTGTTGTTGTAACTTGAGAAGGTGATTCTCAAGAGAGGCCACTCTGCCTATTAAAGGAAAGA
Source organism: Heliamphora pulchella (assembly GCA_032270985.1). NCBI lineage: Eukaryota > Viridiplantae > Streptophyta > Magnoliopsida > Ericales > Sarraceniaceae > Heliamphora > Heliamphora pulchella. The sequence goes on along the minus strand of JAULJZ010005652.1, from coordinate 3,373 downwards.
GAAAAACTCTGCCTATAAGGAGGGACTTGAGAAGGGAATATTCTCAAGAGAGGTTGCTCTGCCTACTGAAGGAGTGTGTACTTGAGAATAAGATATTCTCAAGAGAGGCTACTCCGCCTATTTGAAGGAGAGAGGCTGCTCCGCCTACTGAAGGAGTGTTTAGTGGAATCCTCACAGTGGTTGGCTTGAAGCAAGGACGAAGACCGTAGTGTCGAACCTTGTAAATCTCAGTGTCGTATTTCTCTAACTCTATCTCTTTAATTCCGTACTTTAATTTCATATATGCTTGAAATTGTTTGTTAGAGAGTACTTGTGGACGTTTTGGATGGCATGATTTAATTGGGTCAGTCTTGATATAAAGTTTTAAATACCCAATTCACCCCCCTCTTGGGATTGCACCTATACTAGCAATTGGTATCAGAGCAGGTCATATTTTTCTTTCAAAGTTTTTATGAAAAGATCTATGGCTCAAATCAGTGCATCTCTTTTTGGTGAGGGACAATCTTCCGTACGACCTCCTTTATTTTGTGGCATGCATTATACTTTTTTAGAACAATGCATAAATTTTTTTATTCAAAGTATGAATTGGCACGCTTGGCAAGTTATTGTAAATGGTGATTCTGTTCCCATGAAAATAGTAGATGGAAATAAAGTTCCAAAACTTGACAATAAATTAAATGATAATGATATGAAGCTTTTGCAAATTAATTCAAGTGCTATTAATACTTTATATTACGCTTTAGATGCAAATGAGTATAATAAAATTATGACATGCATAAGTGCTCAAGAAATTTGAAAAAAGCTTGAAATCACATACGAAGGAACTGAAGATATTAGAGATTCAAGAATAGATAGATTGACTAGTGGATACGAGTCGTTCAAAATGCATGATTATGTATCAATTTCTGATATGTGTACTCATTTCACTCACATCACTAATTCTTTAAATGCTCTTGGAAAAACTTATCCCCCTTATGTATTATTGAGAAAATTGCTTAGGAGTTTGCCACTGTATGAAAGCTAAAGCCACATCCATCACGGAGGGTAGAGACTTAAAGAAAATGACCTTGGATGAACTCATCAAGCCACTCCTTACCTATGAGATGGCAATCAATGATAGAAAAATCGAGCTCAACAAAGGGAAGATGGTCGTCTTCAAAGTATCAAAAGAGAGCTCTAGTGATGAAGAGGATGAAGATCTTGATATGGAACTCATCACCAGAAAACTTGGAAAAATCCTAAAGAATGACAAGAAGCTTGCAAGAAAATTTCAAGGCTCAGAGATGAACAAAAGTGATTTAAGCAAAAAGGAATCAAGAAGGAAAGATTCTAAAAAGAAGAAGAGGAAGAAAGCTATGAAGGCTACAACATGGGATCAACTTGACTCAAGTACTTCAAATGTGGATTCATGCATCGAGGAGGTAAATCTTTGTTATATGACTCATATTGATTCTAACACTACAAGTGCTTCAAATAAATTAAATTCTAGTAGTGATCTGCATATGACGAACTTAAAAGGGAGTTTTATAATTTACATAAATGGTTTTTGAAGTTAGGCAAGAAAAATATTTCTTTGAAAATGAAAATTGACAATCTTTCAAAAGAACTTATTGAGTTAATATCATTTTACGAGATTTTTTAAAAAGATCATAAAATTAAAATTTTCACTATAGAAGAAGAAAATAACTATTTAAGAGTTGAGGTTAAAAGAATAAAATTTTCTTGTAACAAAAATAAAATTATAAATTTAAAGAGAAAAATTAAAGACTTGGAAGCCTCTTCAAGTAGTACTCATTCTAAAAGTAATTATGCCAAAACTACTTGTTTATATTGTATGAAAAAATGTCATATTAGGTATAATTATCTTTATAGAGAAAAAAGAAGTTTTGATAAAAATATCATTTGGAAAGTAAAAGATACCAATTCTCATGGATCCCATAAGGTATGGGTACCAAAAGATCCCCCTTAAACTTGTTTTGTAGGTGTTTAGATGCTTCCACTCAACCGATCAAGTAAATTATAGTAAGTAGAAGCCCAAAGCAAGTGTAAAATATCAAATCAAAGCTTCAAAATAATTTATCACTTGAGACTTGACAAAGTTTATATTCTCATGGTACAATCCTTCCTATCCACTTTAATATGTACTTTTGTATCTCTTTAAGTATCATGATAATTGGTATTACAATATGTGCTCATAATTTTCATCATTTATCATGCATGATTATAAAAATGACTCTTTGCATGAAAAATGGATAAATAACATTTTGAAAGTCATTAATATGCAAATTGGATCATAATTTTTTTGTGCTTAAGTCATGCATTATATTTTTGTTAAAAATCTTAAATCATATATGACTATGAAAAATAACTCCATGCATGAAAATTGGATATATAACTTTTTTTTAAAGTCATCAACAGGAAAATAAATCAATTCATAATGTGCTATGCCCTATAGACAATTCTTTCATGCACAATTTTCATAACTGATTGAGTATAATTACAATGTGGTCTAGATGTTCACATCCTTTTTGTCATAAATGAATTTCATGTATTAAGAATGCATATACATTATTTTTAAATTCATAAGATCAATCATATCTGTGCTCATAATATATATCAATTGGTATCATATTTGAATGAAGATAAAAATGACTCTTTGAGCAATATTTGATATCATTTTCAAAAAAGTCATAACAATTGTTATTATTTGCTATAATTCGAAAACAATTTTTTTTGCACATGAATGATAAATGGATCATAATTTTCTCATGTATATTAATTGTTCAATAAGTAAAAAAAAAATTCTATCCTTTCAATTGGTATAATTTGAGTTAATAGAAATGATATGAAAGAAATCATACTTTTTAAAATTTAATGGGTATCATAACATTTTTCTAGTACACCAATTGTTAAATTGAAATAGAATAAAAATGTTTTCCTTATTTCAATTGGTATTTTTTTTGAAAAATATTATGCACGTGTAAACATGGGTTTATTGAATCAAATGAATATGAAATTGTTGTCCTAAAAATTTTAAACTATGTCACAAGATTTCAACCTATGTACCAATAGCTACTTTGGATACCAATTGAATATTATTTACCCATACTTCACAATTGTTTTGACACTTTAAAGAGTCCTTATGCAAAGTTTTATCTTCACACTTGGTGTCAAAATAATATTTTAAAATGGTTTCACTACTACAAAAATTGCAAACAATCTTGGTTAATAACCGAGATTAAAAGTATACCATCTCGATTCTTAAACCGAGCTGTATCAGGACGTGATTAAAAAGTCCAACAAACAATCTCAGTTATTAACTGAAATAAAAAGTAATGCAAAATCGAGATGGTATACCGCTATTCTCGGTTAT
>JAULJZ010005641.1:0-16836 GCA_032270985.1 Heliamphora pulchella | reverse complement strand
TAATAGGGAGAAGATGGGTTTGTTTTATGTTAAGTTTATATTCCTTCTTATCCTTTTAGGAAAGTGTGGATATATATGCTTAATATAATATATTCTTTTATATTATAAAAGGAGGCTTCAAAACAAAAACCCTAATTTTCTCCTACCTCAGCCGTCACTCTCTCTCTCTCTCTCCCTTTTGGCAATCCATATTTTGCCTTTTGGAGATAAGTTTGAAAAGAAACCAAGGCAAGAATACACGAAGATCCGGATCGGTGCCCACTCGCCGGGATCGTCGCGTGCGTCGAGATATATGTGAGAAGATCGTTGGGTTGTCTCAGATCGTTGTTCGGCATCAAAAAAACTTGTTCTAGTTTCTTGAATGTATATTTAATCATAAAATATCATATTATTTTATTATTTTTCTTGAAAATCGCACAACGTTGTTTTTTACGGTCACGACGTCATTTTTCGAACTTTTTTCGCTGCGCGGCTCTAACGACTTTGTCAAGAAAGGGAAAGATTTCCCATACTGCGGCTTTTTGGAACCATGGATCGATGAAGAAACCAATAAAAAGCTGCTAGGGCTGGAAATCTTTTTTGGCCATCAGTTGTCTGATATAGAGGAGGAAGTGAAAGGGGAATGGGAAGATGAGAAGATTTAAGAAGAAGATCGGACCAACAAGCTCGATGGAATTGGCATGGGAACATTGTTCAATGAAAAGATGGCATAACGGCAAGTGACCAACTCGGACTGCTTCATGATGGGCTTCAGCGCACCAGCCGACTGCACCAAGCTCATTGTTGATGCAACTGCAAAGGAGGTGAAGAATTGGACCTTCGAGTCTTCTGATGTACATATTGTCTATTCTGAGTCCAAGTTCGAGTCAAAGTTTGTGATTGAGGGCATGTCCGCTTGTGCACCTCACCCTGTTTATGCTTTCGATTTTGTAATTCCCTCTTCTTTCAATGAAATTAATGAAATTTTCGATTACTCTACTTTGTTTGATTTATTTCATACGCTTTCTGATGATTTCGAGTTTGACGGGGATATTCCCAAAGAAATAAAATTTTTAATAAAAGAGAAGAAGAAATGCGTGCCCAGCCTATAATCGAAGAAATTTTGTCAATAAATTTGGGTAATGAAAATAACCCGCAAAATGTTCAAATTGGTTCTTCTTTATCCTTAGTTGAACAAAAATAATTAATAACTTTATTAAAAGAATTCAAGGATGTATTTGCATGGTCTTATGAGGATATTCCCGAAATTGATTCCGACATTGTCCAACACCATATCCCCTTATACTCTGATGCCAAACTGGTCAACCAAAAATTAAGACGGATCCAGCCAGAATGGGCTTTGAAGATCAAAGAAGAAGTTGCCAAACAGATCAATGCAGGATTCCTCATGGTAACTGAGTATCCGAAATGGGTAGCTAACATCATGCTGGTTTTAAAGAAGGACGGACGTATCCGAGTCTGCATGGATTTTTGGAACCTCAACAAAGCTAACCCGAAAGACGATTTTTCACTACTACATATAGACGTCTTAGTAGACAGTACAGTGGGGCATGCCTTGCTGTCATTCATGGATGGCTTCTCCAGGTATAACCAAATTCTGATGGATCCCGAGGACAGAGAAAAGACAACGTTCACGACACCTTGGGGCACCTATTGCTATCGTGTGATGCCGTTTGGCTTGAAAAATGCAGGGGCAACCTATTAGAGGGCTGTCACTAATTTACTGCATGACATAATACATAAGGAGGTCGAGGTATATGTGGATGACATGATAGTCAAGTCAAAGGATTGGGATGGTCACATCACAGCACTGCAAAAGTTCTTTGAAAGAATTTAAAAATACAGGATGCGACTCAATCCACAGAAATGTGCTTTTGGAGTTACTGCCGAAAAAATGCTCCGATTTATGATCACGCAACGAGATATTGAAGGAAACCCTTCAAAGATCAAAAAATTTTTGGAAATGCCTCCTCCGAAGACTGAGCGAGAAGTCAAGGGCTTTCTGGGTAAAATACAGTTTATCAGTCGATTCATTGCAAAACTGACAACTACCTATGAGCCGCTCTTTCGTCTGCTAAAGAAAAGAGTCGAGTTTGAATGGGATCAGAAATGCCAAGACGCCTTTGATGTCGTACAATAGTATCTACAAAATTCACCTGTTCTAGCTCCTCCCGAACCTGATAGGCCACTGATCCTCTATTTGTCAGTGACTGATTCAGCTTTGGGATGTATGCTGGCGCAAGAGGGTAAAACTGGAATAAAAAAAGCTGTCTACTACTTAAGAAAAAAGATGACAGGATCATAAATACGATACACACCACTGGAGAAGACATGTTGAGCCTTGGTTTGGGCTTCTCGAAAATTGAGGCATTACATGTTATCTTTCACAGTGAATATCATCTCTCGGATGGACCTGTTGAAATACCTATTTGAAAAGCCGACACTGACAGGAAGGTTGGCTCGATGGCTGCTGTTATTATATGAATTTGATCTTCAATATGTCACCTGAAAGTTAGTCAAGGGTAGGACAGTGGCAGAATTCCAGGCTGACCAACCAGTTGAAGGAGGTGAAGACACAGAGTTCCAATTTCTTGACGAACAGCTGATGAAAGTCGGGGATGACAAGTGGACTCTATATTTTGATGGCGCATCCAATCAATATGGCTATGAAATAGGAGTCCTTGTTGTCACTCCTGACGAATCCCACGTTCCTTTGTCTCTAAAGCTCAATTTTGAAGTTACCAACAATCAGATTGAGTATAAAGCATGTTTAGTTGGATTAGAGGCAGCCTCAGAACTAGGGGCAAGGAAGCTAGAGGTCATTAGAGATTCTGCACTGATGGTTTCACAAGCGAAAGGAGAATGGAAAGTCAGGGACTTGACCATGATTCTCTATCATCAAGAGCTAGAGAAGTTAATACTGTGTTTCGAATCACTAATCTTTACCCATGTGCCAAGACTACATAACAAGTTTACCGACGCACTGGCTACCATAGCATCCATGATTGATATATCACTCGGACTCCGAATGAGGCCCTTGATAATTAAACAGAAGAGAAAGTCGGCATACAAGACGATGGCTGCAAACGAGGAAAGCACTGATGACCTTCCATGGTACTTTGACATTCAAAACTTTGTGGAGAAAGGAGAATACCCCAAGTTTGCCAGTAAAAATGACAAAAGGGCAATACGACGATTATTTGCACAGTTTTTCATTTGCGGTGGAAGACTATACAAACGAGGGCATTCTAGCGTTAATAAATTGTGCGTCAACAATGAAGAAGGTCAAGAACTAATAAAAGAAATCCATGAGGGAGTTTGTGGGCCACACATGAGCGAAAATATGTTAGCCAAGAAAATCCTGCGATAAGGATACTTTTGGATGACGATGGAGACAGACTGGATACAGTTCGTGCGAAGGTGCCATAAGTGTCAGATTCACACAAACCTTATGCACGTTCCTCCATCTCAGTTGTATAACCTAATGTCACCATGGCCATTCTGAGAATAGGGCATCGATGTGATCGGCAAGGTAATACTGAAGGTATTAAATGGGAACGAGTTCATCTTAGTGGCCATTGACTACTTTACCAAGTGGGTGGAAGCTGCCTCCTACTCAGTAGTGAAAGCCTCTCATGTTGGTAAGTTTATCAAGCAAAATATCATTTGTCGGTACGGAGTTCCTCATGAGGTCATCTCAGATAATGGCTTGCATGTTCAAGGAGAGGTCTTGGATCTTTTTGAGGAATACCGAATAGTGGCCCACAAGTCCTCACCATATCGGCCACAGACCAATGGAGCGGTTGAGGCAGCAAACACGAACATCAAGAAAATTCTATAAAAGACAATCAACTCACATAAGGATTGGCCGGAGCATCTACCATTTGCACTTTGGGGATGCCAAACGTCGATCAGAACTTCAACTGGAACTACACCATACTCTTTAGTGTACGGAATGGACGCTGTACTTTTCATTGAGGTGGAAATCCCTTCGCTAAGAGTGGTGGTCGAAGCCAGTATTTCAGAAGTAGAATGGCAAAGGAACCGGATGGAAGAGTTGCTCTTGTTTGATGGAAGAAGGCTGCAGGCTCTGTTTCATGTACAAGAATATCAGAGGAGAATAACTCGAGCGTTCAATAAGAAGGTCCAGACTCGGGACCTTAGAGAAGGAGATTTGATTCTTAAGGAAATCAGAGCTCCTATTTTTGACCTGAGAGGCAAGTTCAAGCCAAGCTGGTTCAGACCATTTCTCATCAAAACCATCATGACTGGTGGTACAGTCATTATTATGGATTTGGATGGTAATGTGTTCTCTACTCCATTTAACTTCGATCAACTCAAATAGTACTATCCTTGAGATAAAAATAAAGATAAAAATAAAAACTCGCTGAGTTGAAAACCAAAAGACAACTAGGCAAAAGTTAGAGCAGCCCGCAAGGCTAAAAATCCGAAAGAGTGACCTTGGCAAAAGTTAGGGCATTACAAAAGAAGAGTGTTAATACTCAAGTGAAAACCAAGCCTGAACTACGTTATGGCCTGATTCCATCTTTTTGGGATACGTAGGCAGCATCTTTAGAGAAGTCAGGCCACATTCCATGTTTTAAACCATTTTGAATTCGAGTAAGGCCAATGCAAGTTTATCTTCGAATTCTAATAATAAATTCATTCAAACTTTGGATAAATTTAAACCATCTAAAACATAAAGTGGGAGTCTTCATTACTTTGATTAGAGCTACAAAGTCTTCAAAAGGGAGGGCACGTAATTCCCAAACTCTACAAACAAAAGGGAAAAGCTATGAAATCTTTAAGACAAAGAAGGAGGCCTCAAATCCTTCTCCTTTTTGCTGCTTGTTCTCCTTCTTCTTTATCTTTCTTCTCCCAATTCTGCATCAGCCATGTCTTGTACTCAGCAGAAAGCTTGGGACACTGCAACTCTTGCATCTCCATACGTGAATGAGAGGGCTATCCAAATACAGTGTTAGAAATGGAGCCCACAGCGCAAATGAGAATAGACGACCTCAGATACTAGGAAAGGTGATCTGACTGCGACCGAACTGCCGCATGATCTGATGGGGATAATAGAAGGTAATCTGACGCAGACCAACGAGCAAAACACCAGAGTGATACAAGGTAGTCAGGGTCATAGCAGGAATTCGCCACCAAGGGCACTGTCAAGTAATATTTGGGCCAGTCAGGGATGAGAGGTACTGTCGCCACGCTGTCTCGCTGTTACATATTTAATAACAGGGGCGGTAAAGAAAAACTACAACACTGTATCTATCAGTAGGTGGTTTTTGTACAAGATTAACCTTCCCTATCAGCCAGATCTATAGCAAAAAGTTAGATCAGTGAGAGCAGAGCTTTGTAGTATAACATAAGTCTGATAAAGATAAAAGTTTGACGTTTACTTAAAGAAGTAAGGGGCTGCCAGCAAAAGTAGCGGTCTCACCATGATGAACAACATCTAAACCCAGCAACGTCTCGGCTAGGACAAGTGGTACAAAGTCCTTCTCCATCCACATATGGCCATCAATGTCAACTAATGCACAGCTAACCCGTCCGTCAGAGGGAATAAGAAGATATTGGGAAAGAAGACAGAAGAAAAGAGCATAACGTCGCCGTAGCTGAAAGTCGAGGTCACTAAGGTCAACGGTGGGACAGAATCTGTCAATGATCCAGGGTATGTCGAGACAGTCATCCTGTGTCAGAAGAGAGGCCTCCATCCTAGATAGACCACAAAGCTGTATCACCTGTTGACGGGTTGAAAGAAAAAAAGTGGGAACCACAACGGATCTTTGAGGGGCTAAATCCAAAATGGTAGCAAACTTCTCCACAGTGGGGCATAGCTCTTCAAGGTTGAACCGAAAGACGTGGGATTGCGGGTCCCACAGTTGAGCAGCTACTTTCAGTAAAGGCCCGTCATTCTTTATGGTCATGAGAGGAAATAAAGAGTTGATACCGAAAGGGTGAAGTTTAAACACTCGACATAAGAGAATGCCTCGATCCATGAAGAAAGGGGATTAGCCATCTGAATCAGAACAATAGAAAATGGAGCCTCCAGGGCTTTATTTATAAGGCAGAAAAGGGCGAGAAATTAAAATTTCGACAAAAGGCACGTTCAATGTGGCGACCGCCACCTTGGAGCTGGCGACCGTCACCTTGGAGTTGGCGACCGCCAACTCTAAAAAGCATAGTACAGTGACATAAGCCGTTTGACCAGGCGACCGCCAAGTTGTAAATGGAAACCGCTATGTCAGTCTTCTTGGAAATGGCAACTGCCATGTTGTGTTATGGCGACCGCCATGTTTGAACAAACATGGCGGGTGTGTATCAGTTTGTTGTCTGAAATATTTGTATAAATGTTGACATTGTGCATCCACAGCAGATTGAACAGCAAATAAAAGAAAGTCATACAAGAAATAAACATGTAAAGTTTAGCACAAAAATACATAGAATGTAACAAAATGTAAACTGGGGCACCCAGGCCCAATAAGTAATGATAGGGGCACGTAGGCCCAAGAAAATAAAAAAATAATGTATCTAAAAGATAAATAAAACTAGGGAGGGGAAGCTCTCTCTCTCAGGTATGCCTTGGGCGGACTCGGCGGGAGAAAGGACCAGCCTTGTCTGAGCTGACATCCTCAAAGAGCCGCTCAATGTCATCATCACCGTCGCTGCCAGAAGAAGAAGACACAGTGCTGGTGCGACTTCGAGCGGAGGAGACAGACCCTCTAGAGTGAGCTTGAGAAGATGCCTGGGAACCACGACCTCGAGAAGGGGCAGGTGAAGGAGCAGGAGCACGTGGTGGTACTATGCTAGCAGCTGGAATTGGAGGCTATCAAAAGAAAAGTAAGACTCAGAACAGGATAATGACAAAAAGGGCCGAAAAACTGAAAAGAGCATACAGGATACTCACAATGGCCACTAGTGTAAACGAAACGCTGGCTGCTCGCATCGAGGCATCCCTCTATCGAACCAGTGCCCTCAGGCCTGTGACCATTAACATCATACGGTCTAATCAGGCCTGGTCAATCTGCAAAGAAGAGAGCAGTTCAAAGAAAATAAACAAGTGAGAAGAGTAAGTAACTGAAGGAAAGGAAAAAGACAAACCTGGCCGACGTCAGCTCTAAACTCCGGTGCAAGTGGAACAGGGACGGGCATAGGAAATGGAAAGCCGTACGCTATGGTCTGAACATCTCATGGGACCTCTGGGCCCCTCATCCCACCAGCAACATCAGCAGCAACTCTGGCAGGAGTGGCTCCAGCAGCACCAGCATCAGCATCCTCCGGTGCCCGTCCCCTCCTATTATCACTAGGGGCAGCCAGACTAGGACCTAGTGATCCTAGTAGATGGGCCCGGGCCCAGGCCGTGTAGTCCCCCTCTGGCACTAAAAGCTCGGCAGCATGCATCCCGACCAGCTTCAATAGAAGATCTACCCGGCTCAGGTGATCGGTCCGGCGCATACAGGCTGGAGGGACCACTGGGAACCGAAAGTGATCTAGGCCAAGCGACTGGTGAACCACCCGCTCTCCTAGATAATACTCCCATCCGAATGGACCCTCTAGTAGAATTCGTCTCGAAACGAGATCTCGACTGCGCATCAGATCTGCGTCAGCTCTATCCTCTACAGCTCTCCAGATGTTCCAGTGAACCTACAGAATACGATGAACAGTGCAGTGTATGATAACAGCCAGTCTATAGTAATTAGTGTGCAAAGAAGAAAAGAACATAAACAATACAGTGCAGTGCAGTGTAGTGAGTAGTATAATGAAGAGGGTAATGTACAGTGTAGTGAGTAGGAAATAATGATACCTGGTCGGGGGATAGCCGGTCTGGAGACACCCAGAAGCGATTAATATCCTTTCGCCCAGCCTTCTTCCCTTTTAGCCCCCAGGACCACCGAACTACTCGGGGAATGACTAAAGGGTTTGCAGAAGAGTTCGCTGGGACATGAAGCCCGAGGAACTCGTAAGTCCATAGCTGCAAAGAAGAAGATGTCAGCCAGCAAATAATGGATAACAAATAATAGAAATGAATAGAGAACTGTAGAAACTAAACCGTACCTCCCAGATCCTCTAGTATCCCCCAATGCTGAGCTCTTGGGGGAACCGGGTCAAAGTCCTCATGAAGCTATAGGGAGTGGCGAGAGCTGCTCCTCCCCAGTCAAATGAAGCAACCCGGTCAAGACGAGCCAGGCCACCTAAGTAATGCAAATGTACGGTGTTCTCCTTGTTCGAAAACAAGGAGGTACCGGACATATACATCAAGAAGTCTCAGGCGATCCACTCGTAGTGACGGGGCTCGGTGCAGTGGAAATGTCTGAATCTCTCGAAGAACCAAGTGTATCGAACTCGGTCTCTGTCCATCTGGGTAGGAATAGATCCAAGAAAATACAGTAGCACGTCGGTCGACTGGGCTATGAATGGATCAAACGGGATGGGAGCTCCTCCAACCCGAATGCCAGTGATGAGTAAGAAGTCTAGAGGCGTTAAGGTAGCCTCAAAGGTGGTGAAATGGAAGGTGTTGGTGGTATCCCACCATCACTCTGCCAGAGCCGTCAACCATACCCAATCGTTGCTCGATCTACCCAACAAGGGTATGAACCGAGAAAAATTGGAGGCATCAATATAAGCCCGACTGGGAGCAGGGAGGGCATCGTACCACACCAACACCTCCCCAGAGGCAGAACCTCCGAAGCCTCGGACATAGTGACCAACCTGAAAAGAAGAAAACGGGCAGAGAATATATAAAGAACAGATCGAGCAAGCAAAGTGCAAAAAAATATCTGAAAGCAAAATCCTAGGTTCGTGTGTTAGTGGCGACCCATTGGTTCTTTCAAAGCCCTAGAAAACTAGGCACCCTAACCTTAGGTTCGTGTGTAAGTGACGACCTTTCAATTTTTTCAAGCCTTGGTAAACTAGGCAAATCTCCCTAACCCTAGGTTCGTGTGTAAGTGACGACTCTTCGGTTCTTTCAAACCTTGGTAAACTAGGCAAATCTCCCTAACCCTAGGTTCGTGTGTAAGTGATGATCCTTCGATCCTTTTAAGCCCTAGAAAACTAGGCACCATAACCCTAGGTTCGTGTGTAAGTGACGACCCTTCGGTTCTTTCAAACCCTAGAAGAATAGGCATCCTAACCCTAGCTTCGTGTGTACGTGGCGACCCTTCGGTTCTTTCAAACCCTGATAAACCAGGCAAATATCCATAACCCTAGGTTCATGTGTAAGTGACAACCCTTCGGTCCTTTCAAGCCCTAGAAAACTAGGCACCCTAACCCTATGTTCGTGTGTAAGTGACGATCCTTCGGTTCTTCTAAGCCCTAGAAAACTAGGCACCCCAACCCTAGGTTCGTGTGTATTTCAACCCCTAGTAAACCAGACAAATCCCCCTAACCTTAGGTTCGTGTGTAAGTGACGACCTTTCGGTTCTTTCAAGCCCTAGAAGACTAGGCACCCTAACTCTATGTTCATGTGTAAATGACGACCCTTCGATTCTTTTCAAGCCATAGAAAACTAGGAACCCTAAAGCCCTGGCACGCCAGACAAATCTCTATAATTTTGTGTTACTCATTCTTCCCATTAAAAAAAAACTCTCTTTCCTCTGATATTTGTGTTTTGTCCCTTTTGCCCTAACCTTTTAGGATTAATTTTTTAGGAATTTGTTAAAATTTACCCCAATCATTTAAAATAAAAAGAAAGCAAAAAAAATTTTCCTAAAAATTTTTAGGATTTTCTTAAAATTTTTCTAAGATTTTCTAAAGATTTCTAGGATTTTTCAAAATTTTTCTTAAATTTTCTAGGATTTTTTAAAAAAAACTCTTCTAGGATTTTTTAAAAAAATCTTCCTTAAAGTTTCTAAAATTTCTAAAATTTTCTAAAGATATTTAAAAATTTTTCAGGATTTTTCTTAAAATTTGCTCCAATTTTCTAAGATTCTTTCCAAAATTTTTCTAAGAATTTCTAAATTTTTTTTTAATTTTCTAGAATTTTGAAAAATACCACTTAGATTTCTAGAGTTTGTGAGTTTTGAAAATTTGCTTTATTTAGAAATTTTTGACAAAATTGTTTCTAATTTTAGGATTTTTGATAAAAATTACTCCTTCAGTTTTCATGCCAAAAAAAATATCTTTAATTTTTTTTTATGATTTTTCTAAAAATAAAAAAATTGAAACCTTTTACTTAGTACTTTTGACTAAAATAATTTCCATTTCTTTCATTATTTGTTCAAATCCTAAGTGTTCCTACTGTTTTAAATTTCCATAACAAAGGTATCAAAACTAAGTACAAATCCCAAGTATCACATCCATATTAAAATAAATCATCATCATCATCATCATTCATCATTAGATAGGGGATCCTAGGCATGCATCTACATTTGATGTATCATGCTAGGGTATTAAAAATAGTAAGAATAGGGTACTTACTGATGAGCGCTGACTAGAAATGTGATGGTCAGACTCCCGCAGAAGAACATCAGTGGCAACTAAGTCGGTAGGAGGCTCGTATCGTCGCATCCCACCCATATGTAAGCGGTGGGGAACCAGAGCGTAGGTATGCTGATCAAAAGGTGTTGGATGGCCCTCCCCAGCATCAGGGTCCAAGAAGTCGGCCATCGTAGCCTTAGTAGCAGCAGCATCAGCAGCCCGTGCCTCGGTAGCTGCCCGTGCCTCCTCAATAGCTAGGTGGGAGGCATGCTCCGCCTTGAGAATAAGAGCATCCATCGTAGCAATGGGCTACGTGGAAGTAACCCCACCCGCAAGAAGGCTAGTGGACGTACCCCTGAGAGTCCCCATGGAGGAGCTCCCAATGGCAGAAGGGCCTCGTCTCGCCCCCAAGTCATCGTCATGGCCCTGGCCCACCATATAGAGAAACGAGATCACGAATAGTAGTGTAAACATCGTGTGAAGGAGAAAGAACACGAAAGCTAAGAAGCTAAGGGAAGGTTAGGAGAGTTTGAGAGAGAGACGAGAGAGAACAAGGGCTAGAGAGATAGAATGGTACGAGAGAATGAACCAAATCCGCGCGACGTAGGGCCCTTATGCGCGTCTCATGTTGGCGGTCGCCATGTCGTATCTTAGCAACCGCCATGTTCTCCAATCGCCACGTGGCAACCGCTATGTTGGAGGGGTTTATACCCTGCGGCCGCCATGTCAGAGGGGTTTAGGCTCGGCAACCGCCAGGTTACCAAAGGTCATGTCGTGTCAGTTCATCATTATAACGTTTTAGGGTTTTGTGAGGGGCTGTTTGGGGCTTTTAATATATATTTTTGTTTATCTTATTATTTGCATGTATTTTATTTTCTTTGTGTGCGTCTATTTTATTAGTATAGATTATTTTCTCTTTGTTTTATTAGCAAAAATAATTTTTTTAAAAACATAAAATCTTTAATTATTTTTCTTTAAATTTTTTTATTTTGTGTGTGTGTCCTTCTAAAAATAACCTTTAGAGCTTTTCAAAAATGATTTGAGAAAATTTTGTGTGTTTAGGAATAATTCCAAAAAAATAATTTTGTGTGTTTTAAATCCTTATCTCGTGTCCTGTCCCGAATTTTTAGGTTTTAATTCGACCTATTAATTCGTATTTTTCTTCCTGATAAATTTAACTTTAAGATGTAACTTGGCTTTTTAGTTATTTTTATCCCGCTTTCTTTTCGAATTTTTAGGTCTTAACTCGACCTATTAATTCGCGGTTATCCTTATCTCTTCCGATAAATTTAATTTTAAGCTGTAACTTAACTTTTAATTATTTTATCCCACGTTTTGTCCCGAGTTTTAGGTTTTAACTTGACCTAATAATTCGTGGTCTCCTCTTCCGATAAATTTAATTTTAAGCCGTAACTTGGATTTTAATTATTTTTATCCCACGTTTCATCCCGAGTTTTAGGTCTTAATTCGACCTATTAATTCGTGGTCTCCTCTTCCGATAAATTTAGTTTTAAGCCGTAACTTGGTTTTTAATTATTTTTATTCCACATTTCGTCCCGAGTTTTAGGTCATAACTCAACTTATTAATTCATGGTCTCCTCTTTCAATAAATTTAATTTTAAGCCGTAACCTGACTTTTAATTATTTTTATCCCACGTTTTCATCCCAAAATTGTGAGATCTTAACTCGACCGATCAATTGCTTTCCCAGTTAAGATAATTTCTTGGATCCTAACTTGATCCTTTTAATTATTTTATCCCCAGCCAAGTTCTTAGATCTTAACTCGATCTTTGACTTGTTTGTGCTTCCTTTTAGATCTTAACTCGATCTTTAGGATTTGTTCGATCACACCAGCATCTGCATCGTGTTAGCATCTGCGTCATGTTAGCATTTGCACCATGTTTTTTATCTTGCATCCCTGCATTTTGCCCCGGGAACTATGTTTTGGTCTGATCCCTAGCAAAGGGGTACGTAGGCAGCTTGATGAAAATTCGAGTACGACCAACATCATATGTATGCTTGTGTGCTTGTAGCCTAAGATTGACAACTCGGTCAAATGGCTGTTGTCTCTAGATCTTTGATCTAACTTGCTTCATGCGTTGCTATACAAGTTATATCAAAGAGGGGTAACTGTAGACACCCCAATTTGACCCTGCTCAATCTTAGGTGAATCCGATGATGAAAACAAGTAGAATGGTGCTCTGGTTCAATTCTCGGGAAGTGATCCAAGCTCGATAGTTGAATCCGAAACCTTCAAACTAATGAAATTTTGTTGAACCATTGATAACTTGTTGTCCAAGTCATTCCAAAAGTGGCGACTGCCATGTTCTTTGTAACGACCGTCAATAGAACCTCTTGCAAACCCTAACCAAAAGTGGCGACCGCCAACTTGCATTGTGGCAGCCACCAATAGAACCTTTTGGAACCTTCTTTCAACATGGCTGTCGCCATGTCCAACCTGGCGACCGCTAACTCCAAATGGCCTGACGTGTCCTAAAACATGGCAGCATTTCATTGGTTGATAAACTTTATAAATACCGTACCTCTGGTACGTTTTCAAGAACAGAATTGGAGTGAGAGGTTTGGTGAGAGAAGCTCTGCCGAGTTGCCGAGCAATTTCGAGTCCCGACGCCGAAGCCTTGCCGAAATACTGAGACCCGAATCTCCGACATTGAAGCCTTGCTTGGATCATCACCCAAGGATTAGACCGTTGAAACACATTCCCAACTTGAGGGTTCCCCGACAATCTAGGTACCTCATTTGGATCCCCGATCCTTCTAACTCCATTCTCTCTCTTTTGGAGCGATCAGGTTAAATTCAATCTTAATTTGCATATTCCTTTCATTTATCTAGTTAATCTTGTTTTTCTTCATGTAATTTGGTTACCCTCTTTACTTTCTTAATTGTTAATTTTCTCACATTCCACACTAAGCACATTGTCATTTTCATTTTTATTCATTAATTAATGCTAACATTCTTTTAGCAATTACAACTTAATATTGTTATTAATTGTTATAATTAAGATACTTACATTATATTAATGTAATTGTCAATATTACATTCATACTTTCTAATTAAATAGTTTTGTTTATTTTATTTTGTTTCCTTCTTTCATAATTAATTTAAGTTCCTCTATTTGTTTTTCTTATTCCATTTGTTTAATGTCCTTTTTTTTAGCATTTATATTTCTATTCCTTTTCTCATAGAATAGCTTCATTTTTTTTCTTCCAATATAGCTTTAATTTCTTTTTTTTAAGTCCCATTTTCTTTTCTTTAATACTATTGTTCAATTTTAGTTTTTTTAGTTTACTATTCTTTTTCTAGTTTTTATTTTCTATCTTTTTCTTTTCTTTTAAAGTTAATGTAATTTCTTTTACTAGTATTCTATTTTCTTTTTTTTTTCTCTTTTATCATTAGTATTAAATTTCTTTATAATATTCTTTTTTTTTTCTTATAGTATTAATTTAATTAGTATTTCTTTTCTCTTAATGTTAATATAAAATACCATTTTCTTTTTTTTTATAACTTTATTTTCTTTTCATAACACTTATCTTTCTTTCATGTTATTAAACCAAAAAAATCACAAAAGGGTCTTTTAATAATTGAAACTCATTTGTTCATTTATTTCTTTTATTTTTTTTTCCTGTTTTGCTTAAAATATAAAATGTGTGAATAGTTAATTTTGTTTTAGTAGTCTAATAACATTTTCTAACCTTTTTATTTTTAGCATAATTTTTTTTTTGTAAGCTTTTTCTTTTCCTTTGAATCTTGAAATTCTCTTTTGTTAAAAAATTCTTATTTTAAACTTCTTTGTTAAGTAAGAATTCTTTTAATATAGAATTTTTTCTTTTATGCATTTTTTAATTTTTTTATTTATTTATCATGTTAATGTTAACCTTGTTTGTTTTAATAATGTGCATATTTTAGTTACTTTCCTTTAGAATAGTTTAACTTACTTTGTAGTAATTCATGTTTAGGTAGTTTTGGTAACTTCTAACATATTTTTATTATTTTATGCATACTATGATAGTTTTGGTTATTTTTGTGAATATTACATGTGGAAATGTTCCATATATTCTTTAGTTAGAAATTGCATACCGTAGGATTTAGGAATTCACCCATTTACTTGTCATAATTTGGAGTGCTATGTACATATATTATGTATTTTTCATATTTGATTTTAGATGTTCTCTCTTTGCCTCCATTTTCTTTATTTGCATGCATTTGAAAATTTTTATTAAAGAACCAATAATGATTGGTAGAGGCCAACCTTATGGTTGAGCGAATGGGGTACCTAACACTTTCCTCAACTCGTACCTTAGCCCCCGAACTCTTTTTCTCTGGTTAAACATTTTAAAGATCAGTAGCTATTTTTGTTTTTCTTAGTTTTTCCTAAAAACTAAGTGGTGACTCCATTTTCAACAAAAAAGGTGTTTTTAAAATTTGATTTTCAACGTGTTAAAAATATTTTTTAAAAATAGTTTTGAATTTTCTTATTTTTAAAACGTTTTTCAAAACAACCCCCAAAACTCCAACACCACAATAGGGTACTTATTTTTGACGGTCACATGGTTTAATTTACGATAACCTATACAAAGACGCAACGACTCGTCCTTCTTCTTGGCAAAAAATACCAGAGCTTCCCAAGGAGACACACTAGGGAGGATGAACCCTTTGTCAAATAATTCTTGGACCTGTACTTTCAACTCTATCAACTCGGCCGGTGTAAAAAGATATGAAGGCACATAAATGAGGGCAGTCCCAGGAATGAGGTCTATGAAAAACTCAACTTTTCACTGTGATGGAAGCTCAAATAAGTCACCCAAAAGTACGTCTGGAAACTCACAGACAATGAGAGAAAGCTCTCCCTGAGTAGCGTCAATCTCACTCACCGACAAGGTAGAGAAAAGGAGACTAAGGTTGTCACGGCTCCGCGATTGAAGAGGCTTAGGTGCTAAACTGTTGTCCTGGTCACCCACAAAATAAAAGGAGTCTCCCTCCGATGTATAAACAAACACTAGCCGCCAGCCACAATCGATGAAGACACAAAAGGTGGTCAACCAATCCATCCTCAGGATGATATCGAGTGAGAACATATCGAGCATGATAAAATCAAACACCAAACGATGGTCAGCAATCTCCATCTCACAAGCTCTACAGATACGTCTCAACATGGTAGTCTCATCCATCGGCGTCTCTACGCATAAGGTACTACCCAACACGTCTACCTTTAACCCGAATACAGATTCTTATGTAGATGAGATAAAAGAATGTGATGCTCCAGTGTCAATGAGACCACTGGCCCAAGAATGGTACACTAAGAATGTACCTCGTATGATCGAAGGGCTGGCTGCGGCTCCCGGTACTGTAGGTGCCACTGACATATTGGGCTCCACGAGAGCATACACTCGCCCTTGGTTCCCCTAATTCTATCCACCGCTACCCCTGGCTCTTAGCTGCCTCACTGACTGAGCTGAGGTAGCACCTCTTGTTGGAGCGGAAAAAAAAATTGAACCGACGCCGTGACCATAAAAAATGAGGTATGTGTTTTTCATGAAAACTGATAACTATATTAATCTTAATAGTTTAATGGCTTCATGAAACTTGTTGAAAAGTTTCAAGAAGTCCCGAATACATTGAAGACAACCTTGCAACCTTCTCACGTATATCCCGGACGCACTACGACGATCACGATGCGTGGGCACCGATTCCGATCGAAGTGTTCTTCCTCCTTTTGGTTTTTTCTCACACAATAATCTCCAAAAGAAAAAATTAATTGTCTAAGAGGAGAGGGGGGTGGCGACTTGGTGGGAGAATAAGGGTTAGGGTTTTATTAAAGGAGCCCCCTTTTTAATATATATGCATATATCAAAAAATTATATTAAGTATATATATTCTCCTTCCTAAAAGGATATGAATATATATATACTTAATATAAATAATTAAATTCATCATCTCCTAGGGCCGACCACTTAGGGAGTAATCCTTATGTGTGCCAAAAATAAAAATCGCCCCCCATTAATTTAATTCCCGAATGTCCCCGGCGGTAATACCGAAATTTAAATTAAATTAAAAAATTACCGAAACCAACAAAAAAAATATCTGTGCGTATAATGGGTTACGCGAGAGATCACGATGAAGTATAGGGCTCGGGCTAACCGTACGAGAAAATCGAATATCTCTAACTCTGTCCCCGAGCTAGATCATTTCCCGTACGAATCGGAACTTATTCCACTAAAGGTCCTGACTGAACTCCCGGCCCTAACTCAAATTATGTCTTGAGTTTTTAATTACCAAATGTACTAAATTCTCTCCACGTTTAAGATATGGATTTCCGATAAATAAATTAGGTTACTGACAACCCGATTTAATTATCCTCTTCTCCTCGCAACCGCACCGCTTAACCTTTTG
>JAULJZ010005630.1:0-16837 GCA_032270985.1 Heliamphora pulchella | reverse complement strand
TCTGGGCTAGAGGTGGCTTTGAGTACTTCGTCAGTTTTATTGATGACTACTCAAGGTATGGATACATTTACCTGATGTACTGTAAGTCTGAATACTTTGAGAAATTCAAAGAATTCAAGGCGGAGGTGGAGAAGCGTCTAGGTAAAAGTATCAAATCACTACGACTCGACCATGGTGGGGAATACCTCTTTAGAGAGTTTAAGGACTACTTGTCATCAGAGGGGATTACATCCCAGTTGACTGCACCTGACACTTCGCAGCAGAATAGTGTAGTAAAAAGAAGGAATATGACTATTATGGAGATGGTAAGATCCATGATGAGTTATTTAGGTTTACCCGATTCCTTTTGGGGACTCGCTTTAGAGACAGCGACTTACATTCTGAACTTGGTACCTTTTAAGTCAGCACCTTCTACTCCCACAGAATTGTGGACTGGGCGTAAGCCTAGTCTGAAACACATTCGTATTTAGGGGTGTTCAGCACATGTGCTGAAAGGGAACACGGGAAAGTTAGAACCGAGGATGAAAGTCTGTTTCTTTGTGGGGTATCCCAATGGAATGAAGGGTGGTCTATTTTATAATTCTAAGAATCAGAAGGTCATTGTTAGCACCAATACCCGATTCTTGGAAGAGGATTATATTATGGATCACAGGCCCAATAGCAAAATTATTCTAGAACTAAGAGGAAATACCAGTAGAACGGAAGAGGAACCACAAATCACTGGTATTCCATTATCTCGTCATAGTATGAGAATTATCGGAACAAGTGCAAACCAAGAACAGAGTGCTGATGCATAGGGTTTAGATTCTGCACAGCCTGTTACTGCTAGTACATAAACACAAGTAGTGCCTCATCGTAGTAGGAGGGTTGCTCATCAACCTAATCGATATATGTTCTTGAGAGAGTCGTATGACAAGATCTCGGCAGAACTGGATACCGAGCCCTATAACTATAATGAAGCAGTACAAGATAAAGATGCAGACCTTTGGCAAAGGGTTATGAATTCAGAGATGGAATTTATGTATTTCAATCATGTTTGGGAACTTGTAGAGCCACCCGAAGGGATAAAATCTATTGGATGTAAGTGGATCTACAAGAAGAAGAGAGGAGTAGACAGAAAAGTTGAAACCTTCAAAGCTAGGCTTGTTTCTAAAGGGTTCACTCAGAAAGAAGGGATCAACTATGAGGAAACCTTTTCGCCGGTAGCTATGCTTAAATCTATCCGGATTCTCTTACCCATTTCTATACATTTTAGTTACGAAATTTGGCAAATAGATGTCATGATAACTTTCCTTAACGAAAGTCTTGACGAGTGTATCTATATAATACAGTCAGACAGATTCATTGCAAAGGGGCAAGAGCACATGTTGTGCATGCTTAAAAGATCCATTTATGGATTTAAGCAGGTATCGAGGTCTTGAAACACTCGGTTTGATGAAACTATAAAGTCTTATGGTTTTGATCAAAATCCGAATGAGTCCTATGTGTACAAGATGTGGGGGCATTATCTACAATTATGTGAGATCGAAAACAAAGGATGTTGGGCTTCTCACAAGCAAAGTATATTG
Organism: Heliamphora pulchella; assembly: GCA_032270985.1. Classification (NCBI taxonomy): domain Eukaryota; kingdom Viridiplantae; phylum Streptophyta; class Magnoliopsida; order Ericales; family Sarraceniaceae; genus Heliamphora; species Heliamphora pulchella. Next base: position 15,269 of record JAULJZ010005630.1, on the reverse strand, counting down.
ATGATATCCTAGCTCGTTTTAGCATACAGGATTCCAAGAAAGGGTTTCTCCCTTTCAGGCATGGAATCACTCTATCCAATGATTAGTGTCCTAAGACACCTGATAAGATAGAAAAGATGAAGGTGGTTCCTTATGCTTTGGCAGTAGAAAGTCTCATGTATGCTATGCTTTGCACTAGACCCGACATCTGCTTTGCCGTTGGCATGGTTAGTAGATATCAGTCTAACCTATGGCAGGAGCATTAGACTACGGTAAAAAATATAATCAAGTACCTGAAAAGGACTAAAGATTTTATGTTGATTTACCAGGCAGGCAGTCTAGTACCTTTGGGGCACACAGACTCAGATTTTCAGTCTGACAGGGATTCCCGTAAGTCTACCTTAGAATATGTGTTTACCTTAGGAGGTGGAGCTATAAGCTGGAGGAGTATCAAGCAATCTTATATTGTTGATTCCACTATGGAGGCCGAGTATATGGCAACTTCTGAAGCAGCCAAAGAGACTGTTTGGCTCAAGAACTCCTGTTCGATATAGAGGTGGTACCTTCAGTTCAGTCAGCTATTACACTTTACTGTGATAATAGCGGAGCTGTTGAAAACTCGAAGGAGCCAAGGGTCCATAAGAAAGGCCAGCACATTGAGCGTAAGTATCACCTGATACGAGAAATTATACAGAGAGGTGATATTGTTGTGATCAAGATTGCATCATGAGACAACCTTGCAGATCCTTTTACATAGAGCTTACCGGCTAAGACTTTTGATAGTCATGTAGAGGGCATGGGAGTCAGATGTATGGCAGCATGGTTTTGAGTATAAGTGGAAGATTGTTAGGGTTGGTATACTGAAAATCATATTTTTAGTATTTAATTTTATTTTAATAAAATTAATTTTTTATTTTATGAGAATCTTTATAAGCACTGTATGTATATCATTTCTTAATGTTATGCATGTATGTCTGATATTCTGTATAGTATTTAATCTAGTGTGTATAGTACGGCTTACACACAGAAGATCAGATTTTAGGTTCTTGCAGAATATAAGTTTTATGATTACAGTTTAGGTGGAAATAGACATACCATCCATACGACTGTAGCACAGAGTTTTAGGAGGCCTATCTTGGTTACAGGGAACAGATAATAGTGTCGTTTATTGTTCCGACCCTCTGTGCTAGTACACGTTGTGTGTATTGAATGAGACATTTGGGGAAATCAATTTTATACAAACTATATAAATTAATTCACACCTCAAGATTATTATAAACAGTGCTTATCCTCTTAATCCTGAAATAATTATTGATTTACATATATTTAATATTTATTATTTTGATTAATTAGAGGGTTCAATCTTATATGGATTTATATTCTTAATGAGTTGGATAACGATATTATTTATGTGGTGAATATTAATTATTGACGGAATTCACGTCCCGAAAGATTAGGATTGACGATACCCCTTAAAGAAGCTTATAAGTTTTGACCGGGACAAACCCTGTAGGTAAATTGATTATCCAGCGGTCAAATAAGTTAAGTGGAAGGGCTTAAGAAATATAAAGATGCCGAGTAAAGTTAATTGTCAATAATTAAATTTAATTGACGGGTATCAAGAATCTTAACGTGGAAAGAAATAGTAAGCATTTAATAACAGGAGCTCAATGTAAGAAGGTCTTGAGATTGTGGGTCAAAGTGCAATTATAGTTCTTTAGTGGTGTGAACTGTAATTCAGTGTTTTATAAAAATTACAGAAATCGCTGCGTCTTTCCATAATTGCAGAAATCGCTTGTAGATGTCTATGTTCCACTAGAAGTTTTGCTCATAATTACTCCACAGATCCCTGCTGTAGCCCTGTATATATGCAGGTAGCCTGAACCAATTTTATATAATAACTTATTTTTTAAGACTAAATATATCTGATTTCTGTTGGTACAAGTTCTCGATAGTCCGTAGCCTACACTACGTTCGAGAATCACGTAAAGGAATACAGTAGAAGATCTGACAGGAGCTTCAACTCAGAATCAAACCGTAGTTGAAGAATCGACCGATAAAAAGGTATTATTCTAAATTAACTTTGGTTGCATGGGTTTTATTTTGATCGTTCGACGTCAAAAGTTTTATCTGGTGCCTGTTTAGGCGTTTGCCCGTCCAGTTAATTTTTACTGAAAATCGTTTGAAAAAATAATGATCTTCGCAGTTTTGCCTCTAACATGAACTGGGTTGTTCAGTCGATTGGATCGTCATTTGGGTGGTTTAGTCAACTGGATCAGGAGGTCATTCGACTGACCTTTGCTTTTGGGAGAAATTTGCAAAATTCTAGTAGCGTTTTTGGGTCGACTGGGTGGGGGGTTCAGTCGACTGGGATCTTGTATAGGGTGTTTTGTTGTTTTGGTGGTTGTGTTGTGGCTTTTCGGTCGGTTGAATGTGTGGGGTTCAATCGACTGGCTCTCCTCTAGTGGGGGGTCATTTTTGGTTTTAGTTGGTCGTGGTGGGGCCGTGGTGGCTCATTTCGTTGTCGTCCTCGGGGATGACGTGGTTTGGGAAAAGATAGGGTTTTGGTGTGACCATTTTGTGGGAGGTTTGAAGTTGGCCTTTGGTTCAATCTTGTTCTCTATGTTGTTGGTTGTGTCGGGGTATGGCATGTGATGTCGTGGCAGGTTATGTGGCGTCGTTATGAGAAACGTTCTGGTTATACGTGCTTTTATGCTTATAAAACTCTAATTAGTTTTATTTATGCATGGATGGTTATGTGGTCATATGTGATCTTATGTGGTCATGGCGCATTTAAAATTCTAATTTTATATGTGCATGAGTTGCACTGGTTAAAACTATGATTTTAAAGATACATTAGTTGGAGTGAATATTGGTCCCTCGGTGAAAGCCCATAAAGATACATTAGTTGTGGCGAATATTGGGCCCTCGGTGAAAGTCCGTAAAGATGCATTAGTTGGGGTGGATTGTGGTCCTACGGTGAAAGTCCGTGAAGATGTATGATGAGAGCGTATATGGTCCTACGGTTTTACCCCATGAAAATATATGTTCATTTCGCATGTGTTGGGTTATATGAATAGTATGTGTTGCATGTGAGGCTCGTGGGAGTCTTGGCTCGTAGGAGTCTATTTTTGCTGGTGAAGCATTGTAGTATATATATCAAACTATTTTTTTGAGGATCGCATGAGCTGTGATATAAAATCGTTTTCCAAATGTTTTCTCCTGAGACTCGTATGTGTTCAGATATAAAACTATTTTCAAAACCATTTTCAAGGCTCGTGTGAATTGAAAACCGCGCATTATTTTCCTAGCATGTTTAGCTTTTATTTCATGCTTGTCTGGTGTCTGCTGAGCTTTGGCTGACGGTGTGGGATTTGAAATATTTTTTTTAGGAACCGGTCATGCAGGTTGATCTGGAGGAGCCGGTTGGGGGCGGAAGATCTGTAGTCTTCCTTTTTACTCTTTCTTGATCCTATATGCCTTTTTGGCCGTTATATTTAATGCATGTATGTTTTACCTTGTGAGTAGACATTGAGTTGGGTGTTTTATCTGGTTGTTTATAGGTGTTTTATGTGACCCGGAGTTTGGGGCGTGACAAATCAGAATATTCATATTATTCGTGTTAACATGTTTTGCTTTTAAATTCATACTAGTCTGTATCTTATTGGGCTTCGACTTACGGTGTGAGATTTGTGAAAAACCTTTTTCAAGTGACAGTAATCACGGGTGTTGATCTAGTGGAGCCCCAGAGGCAGAAGACTTTTGTTTAATGTTTTCTTTTATTTTGTTATGAGATCATGTACTGTTACATGAATTGCCTGTTCTTTGAGGCGCGTTGTGATACCCTGTACCATTTTATTTATATATATATATATATATATATATATATATATGTTTGCGTGTTTCTTTCATCCCATGATTATCATCGATGAATGGTTTATACTTTGGAGTTGTAGAACAACATGTGTTGATGTGTGTTATGCTTATTCGGGTGTCGTTTAGGCTTGCGGGATAGTTTTTTGGACTATTGAACTGAGGCCTAAAACACTAGGCTGTTGCCTAGCAATCCGGTCGGCCAGACTCCTTTCCCTAGTCGACTGGAGTGTTTTTGGTGAGTTCGATCGACTGAACTAGGGACTTCAGTCGACTGGACCGTGGAGGTGGAAGAGTTTCTTAGATCCAGAACTCTTTCAGTCGACTGAACTGGGCACTTTAGTCAACTAAACAGTGGGTTTTACGTGGCCTATAAGTATTCCAGCCCCTGTTCTCGTTTTGGATAGCCTTTTTCTTCATTCTCTCTGCCTTCTCTCTACATTCTTGGTGTCCTTGAGCCTAGTTTTCGACGATCGACTTGTAGATCCTTACTATCCACGTTATTAGCTTCGCGCTCATCCGGTCAGATTCGAATTTCGACGAGATTCGAATTTCGAGACTTCGAGTTTCGACTCATCGAGGTACGATTCTAGGCTATGTTGTCTTTAAAGGGTGCTACGTGTAATTTTATGCTTTTCTACCAATTGAAAATGCTTACATAGCATATTGTATGTTTAAACCATGTTTATACGAATAGAAAGCTTATTTTATGCCTTTCTTAGTATATTACATGTGATGGGACGTATGGGTTTGGTGAGAGGAACCTTTTGGGTTAGACTCATGATGTTATGGGTTTGGTGAGAGAAACCTTGATGGGTTGGACTCACACGTGTGTTTTGATTTTGATGTGATAATCAAAAGGACCGTATTGGGATCTTCGGGTCTTGTTAATTTGGGCACGAGTTACTCCTTGGTGAAAGACCGAAAAATTGCGCAGAATGGGTTTCTCTGCCCGCCGGCTAGTGAACTTGGAAAGGAAGCAGATCTTGTCAAGGTATAGAAGGTTCTGTTACTCCATGGGGCCTGTGTAGCCAGGTCGATGGTAGCGTTACTTGGGTCTATATGCCCGCTCGATATCGGTGCCTATATTTTGAAACCACGTGATGGTAGAATCACTTGGGTGTGACAGTGATTCGTGTGTGTGCGTGCGTGTGTACACGTTGATAGCTTAGGATTTTCTATGGCAAAACTTTTTTCTTTATGCTATGTGATTGCATACCTTACTTTACTGCATCATAGTCTATTTCTATTGGGTTTCGGCTCACATAGAAAGATTTGTTAAAACCTTTTCAGGTGTTGGTGATCACGTGGAGTTGGTCTACCTGCGCCGTGGTGGTCGGAAGACTATTGTATCGTTTTCCCTTTTGTTATAGAAGCATGTATTTACATATATGTCGCATGTTTCTAAAGGCATGTTTTGTAAGCCTTGAGTCCGTATATTATAACTGTATGAGCAGGTTGCATGTGATTTTGAGAGTGAACCAGGGGAACTCTTTTTATTCCAAAACTGTGTTATTTTGGATGGTTGTTTATCAGTAAAAGTCCTATCTTTTATAAACTAGTGGTTTGTCGGGTGTTTCACGTGACCTTGAATTTTGGGGCATGACACGCGTTTTGTAAGCCTTGAGGCGATATTTTATTCATGTATGAAATGGATGTTTATTATGAGAAGAACCTTAGGTTTTGGGGTGTGACAAGATCGCACCCTTTAATAAATCAAAATAACGAACATTAAATATACGTATATAGTAATTATATTTGGATTAAGAGCATAAACATTCATAATAATCATGGGGTGTAAATTAATTTATATAGTTAGTATAAAATTAATAACAAAATACATACATTACTCATTAAGATTCTCATTAAAATAGAAAAACTTATTTTATTATGAAAATAAAATAAAATAATAAAATCAAAATCATGATTTTTAGTATACAACTTTGACAGAAGAAATCATGAATAGTTATTAGGGTGGTGCCAAGCGACAATAGTTATGCATGCAAAGGGTGGTGACATGACAACACAATGACCTTGAGTGTGGGAAATGATGGTGGCTGTTCAAGGGGTTTCTAGAGCTCTCAAAGAATTGATTTTTGTGTAGATATTATTATTATAATGGTTCAATGAGATATAATTATTATACTACAGTACTTAAAAAATGCTCAAACATTAATTTAATGTATAAAATAGTCACTTTTTTCCATAGATTTGTATTGAATCAATAATATTATTGATGATGTCACGCCTTAAACTCCGAGTCACGCAAAAAGCATACAAACAACCACCAGAACCGCCTCAACACAAAGGATAAAGACCAAAAGGCTAAAACAAGGCTAAACCTTTGTAAAACGCACTACTGAGGGCTTATTTGATTTAAGAGAGTAGCCCAAGAGACTATAGTTACGACCCCAAAAGCCAAGCCTTTAAAACAAAATACACTTTTTGTTTTTGGTTAAAGAAAATCTTCTATTTTTAAAAGAAACTTAGGCTGTTCCAAAATCTTCCCCGAAGCATGAGAGTTTGGATGAAGCATAAATCATTTGAAAACCCCGTTTGTAAACCGTTGAACTAAGCAACGAAAAACAACAACCGACCCATGGTTCTCTTGAAAGCACAAATCATGCATACATCTATGAAAATACTTATGCTGGAGACATGTTACAACCAACATGAAGCATATACAAAATGTATAAACTACCTATCATGACAAAACAGAAGTCTTGTCATCAACCATCTCCAGGCACCCCAAGGTCAACCTACAAGACCACGTTCACCTGAAAAAGAATTTACAACAAAATCTCACATCGTGAGCCGAACCCCAATAGAAACGGACTATAAAGCCATAAGCAGGATATGCAATTAAAGTACAAGTTGACTCAACCACATGAGTCAAAAAGGTTTTCTCATCTTGAAAACCACAAGTTTTCCATCAGACTAACAAAACAGTTTTATTTCATAAAACTCTGTTTTCATCCTTAAAACTAGGTATTGCCAACAGAGCAAATATCATGGTACAGTTAAGGAAAATTAGTAACAAAATAGTAACAAAATGGTATTCTCCACTCGGGCTACACAGCCGAGGAAAATAAGATAAAATGAATTTTATGTACCGACTCTGCCACACACAAGGACAAAGAAAACAACTATAGACTCCTGCCCATTACCCTACTCCTGACCCACTTAAGGCCTGTTAGGTAATGATAAGTTTTATACGGAGTCACAACAACGTAACTGCTTAATTTACGAGCCCGAAACCCAATGGTACAAAGCACCCACCACTTAATTTATGGGAATTAACTCGAAGGTACAAAGCACCTACTTTGCGCACGTTTTTGGACTTCCACTAAAGAGCAGTAGAAGCTGAGACTATGGAAATCATTTATGAAAATCAACACACCCACTTTCACGGTACATCTATGAAAATCATTTAAAAACCATTACGTAGCTCGACTACAAAAATATTTTCACAATTATACATCAACATGTATAAATATCCATCCATCAACATGGAAATCAAACAAAACATTTTATCGTTTCCATCAAAACGTTTAAGAGCTGAGTCTTAACCCCGAGGGTTAGCTCCAAACATCCAAAACACGTTTTTCTCACGATTTTCGTAAATCCTCCGATTTCAAAATCATCTTTTTGAAAACCATGAACATACACCAGTTCATATCATGTAATAAACCAACTAAAAAGAGAAAAACATGCTTTTATTCAAACAACGCAACATTTAAAGAAGTTTCAAGCAATTTTGACCGGTGAAAAGATCTATAATTACACGTAGCACCCTTTAAAGACATCATAGTCTAGGATCCTACCTCGTTAAGCCAAAAGCTCGACGCCTCAAAAATCGAACCTCGACAAAATTAGATTCTGTTTGGATAGATGCGAAGCCCCCAGCACCAATAGCAAGGATCCACTGTCAGATTGCTGAAAATCAAGCCCCGGGCCCATCAAAATCTAGAGAGAAGGCAGAGAAAATCAAAACTTAGCTTAGAAGCTAACTTTTCAAAAATATCTTCCAAGGGTTTGATATTTATAACCTCAGCCCCGTATAGAAATTCAGTCAATTGAATTGGCCAATTTAGTGGACTAGAATGCTAATGGAAAGCCCAAAAACACCCCACTGTCTCAGGTCAGTCGACTGACCTCCCAACCTCAGTCGACTGAACCCCCATTGTTTCAACTCAGTTGACTAAATCTCTCCCCTCAGTCGACTGAATGTCCACTGCCCAACAAACCGTGGAAAATATTCTAGGAAAAACTCTAACACCAACCAAACATCACCGAGGTCAAATGTTAATTCCAACTCCGTCACCACTTAAATCATTTTAACAAAAAAAATGAAATAAGTCAGGGTCTCACAACTCTCCCCCTCTAAATGAAATTTTATCCCTGAAATTCAACACTGAAACTCAAGCCAAACACTAACTCACCAACCATCAACAAACCCAAATGCCAACCCAACAATACTGCACAACAGTAAGATGCCTCAGCAACTGAAACTTCGAAACCGTCGTTACACAAGAATACAATCGTCGACATACAAGGTAAACACGACGTGATGAATCAACTTCCATATAGACTGCTCGCACGGGCAAGTTCCACTGACTCTACTGTCATCCAAAAAATATCCTTAAACATCGGATCAAGATCCAACTCATGCTGCCCAACCTCGAAACAGAACTCTGCCGAACATAAACCACTCTAGCAATAAACACGTCACACGAGACCAATCCACCATAGAACTTAATCCCAAACACTCTTTATTTCAGGACATAGATGTTAGGGTTGGTATACTGAAAACCATATTTTTAGTATTTAATTTTATTTGAATAAAATTAATTTTTCATTTTATGAGAATTTTTATGAGCAATGTATGTATATCATTTTTTTGTTATGCATGGATGCCCAATATTCTGTATAGTATTTAATCTGGTGTGTAGAGTACGGCTTGCACATAGAAGATCAAATTTTAGGTTTTTGCAAAATATAAATTTTATGTTCACAGTTTAGATGGAAATGAACGTACAATCACATAGAGTTTTAGTAGGACCCTCTTGCTTACGGAGAATAAATAATAGTGTCATCTATTATTTCGACTCTCTGTGCTAGTACACTTTGTGTGTATTGAACGGGACATTTGGGATAATTAATTTTATACTGGCTATATAAACTAATTCACACCCCAAGATTATTATAAATAGAGCTTATTCTCTTAATCGTGAAATAATTATTGATTTTCGTATATTTAATATTCGTTATTTTGATTCATTAGAGGATGCGATCTTATATGGGTCTATATTCTCGGTGAATTGGATAGCAGTATTATTTATATAAAAAATATTAATTATTGTCAGAATTCAAGTCCCAAAAGATCGGGATTGATGATACCCCATTAAGGATGCTTATAAGTTTTGACCAGGCCAAACCCTACAGGTGAATTTAATTATCCGACGGTCAAATAAGTTAAGCAGAAGGGCTTAAAGAATAGCAAGATGCCGATTAAATTAAATTGTCAGTAGTTAAATTTAATTGGCGGATATCGAAAATCTTAACGTGGGGAGAAATGGTAAACATTTAATAACAGAAGCTCAATGCAAGAAGGTCTTGAGATTATGGGTTAGATTGCAATTATAGTTCTTTAGTGGTGTGAACTGTAAATCAGTGTTTTATGAAAATTACAGATATCGCTGCATCTTTTCATAATTGCGGAAACTACTGGTAGGTATCTGTGTTCCACTGGAAGTCTTACTCATAATTACTCCCCATGTCCCTGCTGTAGCCCTACATATATGCGGGTAGGCTGAACCAGTTATATATCATGATATTATATTGTCTTTCAATATTAAAGATATCTAGATTCTGCCGATACGAGTTCTCGATAGTCCGTAGCCCACACTACGTTCGAGAATCGCGTAAGGGAATACAGTAGAAGATTTGACAGGAGTTTCAACTCGAAATCAAATCATAGTTGAAGAATCGATCGAAAAAGGTATTCTTCTAAATTAACTTTGGTTGCACGGGTTTTATTTTGATTGTTCGACGTCAAAAGTTTTATCTGGAGCCCGTTTCGGCATTTGCCAGTCCAGTTAATTTTTTTACCAAAAATCGTTTTTAAAAACAATGATCTTGGCAGTTTTGCCTCCAACAAATTGGTATCAGAGCCGTTTTATTTTTTGTTTACCATTATCGGGGTCGGGTTGTTTTAGAACTGTTGTTAATTTTGTTTTGTAGGCGTTTCAAATTCTGATTTTATGATCATTATTTATTTTCGTGTTTGATTGAATGGTTTGAATGAATTATGATTTTATTTTTCTTTAAACCACGAGGGTTGATCGTGGTAGATTGAATGTGAACTCTACGGAGGCATATGATCAATTTAAGATTTTTTTTTTGATTTTTTGTAATTGAAAAAAAATATAAAAAATAAATAAAAAGAAGAATGAAGAACACGGCGGCGACACATTGATCTTGGGCTTTGGGATTCATGGATGTGCATTGAATAAACAATGTTTTGGTGGTTTTTCAAAACAGCAAAAAAGTGTTTTTCATTAAAAGCAATTTCCAGGCGCCTACACAGTTTGTTTTTTTCAAAAAATCAAACATAGCAAGGTCAGGCGCTATTTTCAAACACAACGCAACAGTGCTGCGGCGTCTTTTGAAAAAGCTAGCAGCTGCCGGTTTCCAAACTAATGGTAGCACCAACACAGCAACAATACTCAACCAATAGAAAGCGGCACTAGAAACGCGCAACAACAGCGACGACTTTGAAACAGCAGTGTTTTCCCAAGCGCAGTAGTTTTCATGCTTTTTCCAAACATGGTTTACCAACTCAGCAAGCAATGATAAAGTATTCCCAAACAGTGTTGTGAAATTCAGTAGCGTTGTTTTGCTATTTTTCCAGAACAGTTTCCGTGCAAAGTTTGGCCAACAACAGCAACGCAATTTGTTCCAACACAATAGCGCAATTTGTACCAATCACAACACTGATTCGGTGTAATAACATCACTACAAGGCTGCGTTTGGCTTTAAAGATTGAAAAAGCACTGTTTCGGATGGCTGATTTTCCAAGGGTTTTTTTTAACACAGCAGCAGTTTCGGTGGTGCTGTTTTATCCCAGCGGTGCAATCCAGGAAATCCCAAACAATGTTTCGGCATTCAAAGCAGCAGTTTCCAAATCTAAACAAAGAAGCTGATTCAAAAAAGGATTTTGAAACTTATCCTTTTAAATAAGAGACTGAAACTTTTTTAGAGTTTCAATTCGATCATAAAATCGAGATTTTTATCTTGCATTTAATTTATTTTTTTAGTTATTAACTGCGTGGATGATATATATTAGTTTTATTTATCTTATTAATTTAATTAATTTGAATATTCGGTTTTAATTAAAATATTTTTTTAATAAAATATAAAATTAATTTTTTTAATTAATTAATTAAATGGAAAAACTTTAGATATTTTATTTTTTTATAAAATATCACGTTTAAAGATGAATTTTTTTAAATCGGATATCTTGAAAAAATGTGAAAATTAATTTCGGATTTTGACTTAATTAAATGAAAAAATGTTTAATAAAAATAAATTATTATTTTTTAAAAAATGTCCAACAAAAAATAAAATAAATAAATGGCTTTAATCACTGTCATAGCTGAAAAGTTAAAAAAAAATTGTACATTTATTAAATTTTATTTGTTACGCATTTAAACACAAAAAAATAGTTTGATAAATCAGAATCTTTGGAATTGTATACACGGAAAGATGTTTGATTCTTTCAGATCATGTGAATTTTGAAATTAATAAATTTATTTTAATTAAACGAATTTTTATAATCCTAAAAAATATTTTAAAAATCCAAGTGGGAGAGAAAATTTATTCACAGATGAATCCCGCGGTCTCCATCACCAGTTTGTAGGCGATGCAATTAAATCCTGCGTGTTGTGAGTAAGGCCTTCCTCCCCATCGGACAGATTAATTGCGGTATCGTCAGTACAAACCTCATTTAGGGATAATTTTAGATAATTGTTAGTGTGGATCACTTCTCCATCAGAAGAGTTCATTACGAAGCGATTAATTTGGAATTAGGTGATGGTTAACACTTAGTTGTATATAATAGTATCCTCTCCATCTGAGTCACTGGTATTATATACTGGACCAAAGTTATGTCAGTTATTTAATTTTACTTGGCATGGTTAGTTGCCTAGATATTAAAATTAAAAAGAATTGGCCTGTCTAGTTTGATGAAGAATAGTAGACGTCCACCCATCGTGGCATGCTATTCTCAGGTAACCAAGCTACTGGCAAATTATTTTTAAAATAGTAGAGAGAACCAAATTTAAATGAATTCAAAATTTTGCTCATCATAATTAACAATTTTTTAATTATGTGATTCTCAGGATTAAAATGGCTTTCAACTCACTCCCTTTAATTCTCAAAGAAAATAAACTAACGGGACTGAATTTTGTTGACTGAAAATATAATTTGGATATAGTTTTAACTACAAATGATATTTCTCAAATACCAGAAAATATGTTTGTTTCTGAAAAAAGTTGTTCCTCTAGGCCGAAAGGCAAGAAGAAGAAAAAGATTCAGAAATAGGAAGACACGATTTTTAGAGTAGTTAGTGAGCCATGAACTGGTGTAAAAAAGCTGAAAGGTAGATATTTTCACTGCAACTAGATCCGGCACTAGAAAAAGTTATGTCCAATATTTCTCATAAGGCAGAACAAACCGGATAATTTTTATTCACTGGTTATGGAAACATGTTTAGCGGTGTTATCTACCGGTACTTGGTGTGTAGATACAGGAGCCACTAATCATGTCTACAATTCATTGCAAGGGTTCTAGAAAATTTGACAACTTAGTAATGGGGAAATTTACTTGCACATGGGGAATAATACAATGGTAACAGCAGTTACAGTAAGAGATGTCACTCTCAATTTTGGTAGAGATCGAGTTTTAATATTAAGAGATTGCCTTTATGTACCTGCCATTAGAAGAAACTTAGTTTCTATTTTTAGATTGGCTAAAGACGAAAATTTGATTTATTTTAATACTATGTGGCTATTAAGGATAATAAACGGGTTATCTGTTCTGATACATTAGTGGATGATCTTTATATTATTGCTCTAATCTCTCCTACACTACAACTGACTGAAATGAGCAATACATCTAAATTGTGATATAAGAGAAAGTTTTCTTCTTGAATAAATCGAACGTTTCTTTGGTACTTACGCTTGGGTCATATTAATCTAAAAATGATAAACAAACTGGTTGCAAATGGACCTTTGAGTTCATTAGAAGTGGAGGCACTTCCAGTCTATAAATCTTTGATAGAAGGTAAAATGACCAAGAGGCCCTTTTCGGCCAAAGGCTATAGAGCTAAAGAACCGTTAGAGCTGGTTCGTTTTGATGTGTGTGGTTCTATAACAATCTGGGATAGAGGTGGCTTTGAGTACTTTATCAATTTCATTGATGACTACTCAAGATATGGATACATTTATCTGATGCACCGTAAGTCTGAATACTTTGAGAAATTCAAAGAATTTAAGATGGAGACGGAGAAGCGTCTAGGTAAAAGTATCAAATCATTATGATCCGACCGTGGTCAGGAATACCTCTTTGGAGAGTTTAAGGACTGCTCGTCATTAGAGAAGATTGCATCCCAGTTAATTGCACCTGGCACTCCTCAGCAAAATGGTGTAGCAAAAAGAAAGAATAGGACTTTTATAGAGATGGTAAGGTCAATGATGAGTTATTTATGTTTACCAGATTCGTTTTGGGGACTCGCTTTAGAGACAGCGGCTTATATTTTAAACTTGGTACCTTCTAAGTCAGTACCTTTTACTCCCAATGAATTGTGGATCGGGTGTGAGCCTAGTCTGAAACACATTCAGATTTGGGGGTGTCCAGCATATGTACTGAAAGGGAACACGGATAAGTTGAAACCGAAGACGAAAGTCTGTTTCTTTGTAGGGTATCCCAAGGGAATGAAGGGTGGTCTATTTTATAATCCTAAGGATCAGAAGGTCATTGTTAGTACCAATGCTTGATTATTGGAAGAGGATTATATTATGGATCACAGGCCCAAAAGTAATATTGTTCTAAAAGAACTGAGAGGAAATACCAATAGAACGGAAGAAGAACTACAAGTCACTGATATTCCATTACCTTGTCGTAGTGGAAGTATTATTGGGATAGGTGCAAATTAAGAACATGATGCTAATGCGTAGACACAGGTAGTGCCTCGTCGTAGTAGGGGGTTGTTCATCAACCTGATCAGTATATGTTCTTGGGAGAGTCGTATGATAAGATTCTAGCAGAATTGGATACCGAGTCCAGTAACTACACTGAAGCACTACAAGATGGAGATACAGATCTTTAGCAAAGGGCTATAAAGTTAGAGATGACATCTATGTATTCCAATCAGGTCTGGAACCTTATAGAACCACCCTAAGGGATAAAACCCATTAGATGCAAGTGGATCTATATGAGGAAGAGACGAGTAGACGGGAAGGTTGAAACCTTTAAAGTTTAGCTTGTTGCTAAAGGGTTTACTCAAAAAGAAGGGATCGACTATGAGGAAACCTTTTTGTCGGTAGCCATGCTTAAGTCTATCCGGATTCTCTTATCCATTGCCCCACATTTCGATTTTGAAATCTAGAAAATGAACGTCAAGACAGCTTTCCTTAACGAAAATCTTGACGAATGTATCTATATGATACGACCAGATGGATTCCTTGCAAAGGGCTAAGAGCACAAGTTGTGCAAGCTTAAGAGATCCATTTATAGACTTAAGCAGGCATCGAGTTCTTGGAACACTCGGTTTGATCAAGCTATAAAGTTTTATGATTTTGATTAATATCTGGATGAGTTTTGTGTGTACAAGAAGCATAACAGAAGTGTAGTGATCTTTCTAGTACTTTATGTAGACGATATCTTACTCATCAGAAATGATGTGGGGGCATTATCTACGGTTAAAGTAAGGTTATTTAGGCAGTTCAATATGAAGAACTTGAGAGAAGCCACTGATATTCTTGGGATCAAGCTTGTGCGAGATCAGAAACAAAGGATGTTGGGCATATCACAAGCAAAATATATCGATGATATCCTTGATCGTTTTAGCATGCAGGATTCCAAGAAAGGGTTTCTCCCTTTCAGGCATGGAATCACTCTGTCCAAGGATCACTGTCTTAAGACACCTGATAAGATAGAGAAGACGAAGGCAGTTCCTTATTCTTCGACCGTAGGAAACCTCATGTATGCTATGCTTTGCACTTGACCTGACATTTATTTTGTCGTTGGAATGGTTAGCAGAAATCAGTTTAACCTAGGGCAAGAGCATTGGACTGCGGTAAGGAATATAATCAAGTACCTGAAAAGGACTAAAGATTATATGTTGGTTTATCAGG
>JAULJZ010005619.1:0-16838 GCA_032270985.1 Heliamphora pulchella | reverse complement strand
TATTAAATTCGTGGTTCATCTTCCGATAAATTTAATTTTAAGCCGTAACTAGGTTTTTAATTATTTTTATCTCGTACCTCGTTTCGAATTTTTAGATCTTAACTCGACCTATTAAATTCGTGGTTCATCTTCTGATAAATTTAATTTTAAGCCGTAACTAAGCTTTTAATTATTTTTATCCCGTACCTCGTTTCGAATTTTTAGGTTTTAACTCAACCTATTAAATTTGTGATTCATCTTCCGATAAATTTTATTTTAAGCCGTAACTAGGCTTTTAATTATTTTTATCTCGTACCTCGTTTCAAATTTTTAGGTCTTAACTCGACCTATTAATTCGTAGTTTCCTCCGATAAACTTAATTTTAAGTCATAACTAGGTTTTTGATTATTTTTATCTCACGTCTTGTCCCGAATTTTCAGGTCTTAACTCGACCTGTTAATTCGCGGCTTTCTTTCGATAAATCTAAATTTAAGTCATAAATCTGGTTTTTAATTATTTTTATCCTATTTCCATCTCGAAATTGTGAGGTCTTAACTCGACCAATCAATTCGTGATCGTTTTCCCAGTTAAGATAATTTCTTGGATCTTAACTCGATCCTTTTAATTATTATACCTCAACCGAGTTCTTAGATCTTAAAACTTGATCTTTGACTTGCTTATACTCCCTTTAGATCTTAACTCGATCTTTGGAATTTATTCGATCATACGAGCGTCTGCATCATGTTAACAACTACATTGTGTTACATCATATTTCTTGCATATTTGCATTTTACCCCAGGAACTACGTTTTAGTCTGATCCCTAGCAAAAAGGGGTACATAGGCAGCTCGATGAAAGTTCTAGTACGACCAACATCATATGCATGCTTGTGTGTTTGTGGCCTAAGATTGACGGTTCGGTCAAATAGCTATTGTCTCTGGGTCTTTGATATAACTTGTATCACATATTGCTATACGAGTTATATCAAAGAGGAGCAACTGTAGACACCTCAATTTGACCCCACCAATCTTAGGTGAATTCGATGATGAAAACAGCTAGAATAGTGCTTCAGTTCAATTCTCGGGAAGTGATCAAAGCTCAGTAATGAATTTAACCCGACCATCAAAAACCATCAGAAACCTTCAAAACCAATAAAGTTGTACCAAACCGTCGATAGCTTGTTGCCCAAGTCATTACCAGAAGTGGCGACCGCCATGTTCATTATGGCGACCGCCAATAGAACCTTGTGGAACCTTTTCCAGCATGGCGACCGCCAACTCCAACATGGTGACTGCCAACTCACATTGTGGCGTCCGCCAACTCCGAATGGCCTGACATGTCTAAAAATATGTCAACATCTCATTGGTTGAAGAACTCTATAAATACCGTACCTCTGGTATGCCGAACAATTTCGAGTCCCGACGCCGAAGTCCTGCCGAAATACCGAGTCCCGAACCTCCAACACCTACATTGAAGCCTTGCTTGGATCACCACCCAACGATTGGATTATCAAAGTGCATTCCCCAACTTGAGGATTCCCCGGCAATCTAGGTATATTGTTTGAACCCCTAATTTTTCTAGCTCAATTCCTTCTTTTTTGGAGTGATCGGGTTAAATTCAATTTCAATTCGCACATTTCTTTCATTCGAAAAGTAAGCCTTGTTTCTTACTTAATTTGTTCCATTTAGTTTAATATTCCTAATTAATTGTTTAATTCACACATTCACACTTAACACACTTGTTATTTTTTTATTTTATTTTTTATTATTCATTCATCAATTAGTGCTAACATGTTTTAGCAATTACAACTAATAATGTTGTTAATTGTTGTAATAATGCACTTACATTTATGTGAATGTAGTAAATAATAGTATATTTCACATTTAAACTAAATAGTTGTTTTTAATTTCTTTTATTTTTCTAGCATTTATTTTTATTTCCTTTTCTTTTTTAGTAATCTTAATTTAATGTCTTTTTCTTTTAAGTATTAGTTTAATGACTTCTTCCACTTTATTTCTTTTATTTGCAATGTAGTTTTAATTTTCTTTCAATGCACCATTTTCTTTTCCTTTCTATGCTTTCTTTTTATAATATTAGTTTAATGATCCTTCATTTGCCTTTATTTTTCATTTCTTTTTTTTTTCTTTAATAGTAGTATAATTTTCTTTCTTAGTATCTTCTTTCTTTTTCTTTTCCTGTTTTCTTGTAGTATACCTTTATTTTCCTTTTTAATGTCCTATTTATTTTCTTTAATGCTAATGTTCTATTTTTTTTTATTTTCGTTATTAGCTTAAAACGTTCAATATAACATTTCTTTTTCTTTAATATTAGTATTTCTCTTCTTTTCTTATAAAGTTTCTTTTATTCTTTCTTAATTACTAGCTTTAATCTTCTCGCATTTTCTTTTCTTTTCTTGTCATATTATGATTACCTTCATTTTTCTTTTCTTGTTGTCCTTTTCTTTTTAATGTTAACGTTATTTTCTTTCATAGTATTAAACCAAAATATCACAAAAAAAAATCTTTTAAGTTAATTCTCATCTTTAAATGTTAGTATAATTTTTTTTTTAGTAATCTATACTTAGGTAATTTTAGCAATTTAGCATATTTTTTCTCTTTCCCTTGGATCATGCTAGATTAAATTGTTTAAATCATATTACATGTGGATATGTTTCATGTATCTTTTAGATAGAAATTGCATGCCATAAGATTTAGGATTTTTTTTTTGACACTTATTTGTTTCGGACTGTTATGTACATATTTTATGTATTTTCTATACTTGATTTTGAATATTCTCTCTTCACCCCAATTTTTTTTATTTGCAAGCATTTGAAAAATTCTATTAAAGAACCAATGATGATTAGTAGAGGCCAACCTTATGGTTGGGCGAACGGGGTGCCTAACACCTTCCTCGATTCGAACCTTAGCCCCCGAACTCTCTTTCTCTGGTTAACGTTTTAAAGATTAGTAGCCAATTTTGTTTTCCTTAGTTTTTCTCAAAAACAAAGTGGTGACTCTATGTTCAACAAAAGGGGTTTTCAAATTTGATTTTCAAGATGTTAAAATATTTTTTTAAACATTATTTGAATTCTTTATTTTTGAACATTTTTTAAAATGACCCCCAATTCCCAAAGCCACAGTATTTTCTGGCGACTCTGCTGTGGACTGGTTTATAAAATCAAATAAGAGGGTTAGACTTGAAAACATCATTGGTTCTTTATAAAATTTCTCATTTGCATTTCGCATGCATATGCATTGTTCTTTAAACCCCCCTGCTTGGTCGACTTGATGCCCTGAACGTTAATCCGTTTTGAGGATTGTTGGAAAGACGGTTAACCCTTACTGACTGTACGCTATCATAGGTGCAATAAAAGAGTTCGGACGTACTGTTTGATCATGTTCTGCATGGGAGGTATATACCCGGCTCTATTCAGAAGGTACCCATTTCAATTGACCAAAACTGACCTCTTGCATATAGTGAACTTAGAACCCCCCCAATTAGGTGTTGCAAACCACAGCAGGATTACGTGTTTTTCTTCATTGTATGTTTTATTTGTATATTGTCAGGATTATTTTGATCAGGTTTAGGATAGTTATTTCTCTGGATTCGGCCCAAGTTTTCTGTTATCTTTTGGTTAGGCTAGCTTTTCTTTTGGGTTCTTACCCGGGTTTAGTTTTTCACCACATTCGGTCTTCACACCATAGTCTTCTTCTCGGGGTCATGCCCGTGTTTCGTTCTAAAGCCTCTAGGGTAATTTCTCTCTCCTTCGAGTTTTTCTCAGGTCGTTGGTTTTCTCGGCTTTTGTTTAGGCTCGTTTCTTTCAAACCCTTACCATACCCATGTGAGTTAGTCTTGTTATCCTACCGGGGTGCTACCCATTTTTCTCTAGAAACCTAGATTGAACCGATCTTTTGAGGGTTAGAACTACTTCCCCCCACTGGAGTGCTATCTGTTTAGATAAACCCTCCTTCTAGAAGTTGGTTAAATCTTCTCCTTAGCCGTCATCCCGGGTTATTCTATTGTTATGTTGCCAGCATGAGCCCTACAAGGGCATTGTTTATCTGTCCATGATTTGCTATTTTGGGTATCCAAGAAATGTGCTATCAGTTGTCAGAATTTTATCCGAGGAGTATCTGATATGGGTCATTCTGCTTTTGGGAATTCAGGTTTCTCTGTGGGATTACCATTGGGCCGAGGAAAGTACGGTCAACACGTGTCTACGAAAGACCAGTGTCATGAAGACTTTGTAGGATTCTGAACAGCTGACTGAGTCAGCTGGAATGGCAAAAAATGAGATAAATCTGGCAGCCCAAATGAGGGTAATTGCTGATATACAGAGAGCCGTAGAGCAACAGACCCAGGCTCAAGTGCAATGTCAGGTACAGATTCGGGCAATTCAGGCCCGTATCCCTATTGCGAATGGACAACCAAATGAGACACACGAGAATGGAGAGGACTTTTGGGATGACAATCAAATCCCCGATGGACCACAAGTCGTTCCACCACCACCACAGAACCCTCGACAGGTGATGGTTGAGGAGGAAAATACCGGTCAGTCCAAATTATCCGCATTAGTTGAGAAAATTGACCAGATGGAGAAGGTCCTTAGAAAGGCAAAAGAAATCGAGGAATATATGCTAGATGTGGGAGGGTTATGTCTATTCCCCGACGCTAAGCTACCGAAAAAGTTTAAAATGCCTGACAAGAAAAAGTTTGATGGAACTGGAGATCTCAGAATTCATCTCCGAATGTATATCGGTACCTTGTCACCAATGGAAATTGATGACCAGTTGAAAGCCCAGCTCTTCCACCGATCTCTTTCTGGGGCAACTCAGAAATGGTTCCTCTCCCTTAATGTAGCAAAGACCAGAACTTGGGAGGACATAGCTATAGCGTTGGTCAGCCAATACAGTTATAATGTTCAGTTAGATGTAACTACTCGTGAGTTAGAGACCACTCGCCAACAAAACAAGGAGGCTTTTGTTGATTTCTTGACCCGCTAGAGGGGTAAGGCCGCTAAGATGACAAACTGACCTTCTGAAAAGGAACAAGTAAGGATGGTAGTAAAAAACCTACAGTCTATGTTGAAGCGTTACTTGATCACGCAGCCACTTTCCACATTCGAGCAATTGTTTGACGCCGGGGTCCAAATAGAGGATGCAATCCAGTCTGGGGATATTAAAAAAGCTGAGTCAAGCCAGAAACCACCAAGAAGGACCTTCCCTACAACCAACCAAAATCAATCTACTGCTCGGTCGGGCGAGGTGAACCTTTTGAATCCTTCCACCCATCCAACGAATAACCTTCAGCAGTCAGACAATGGCCAACAGCAACAAAAGTCGTGAAAGGTCTTTACCCCCCTCAATATCTCTTTGTCCACCGCCCTAAATTGACTTGTCGAGAAGGGGCTTATCAAGCCATTGGATCCCATGCCTGTTCATGATCCCCTACCGCCAAGGTTTAATGCTTCCCAATACTGCGCCTTTCACCAGGGCCACTGGCACCTAACTAACAAATGTTTGAGACTCCGGCACGAGATCCAAAACCTCATTGACAACAAGGTGATCCCACCACCTTCTGTCACCTCAAAACTGAATGTCACTACCAACCCACTGTCGAATTATGCCAGGCAGGCTGGGGTAAATTACATGTCTCTGGGAGAATTGGAGGACCCGAGTCAGCACATATGTCCAGTGCACCTACCACGCCCTCATGTTTCAATAACCGAGGATCAGACAGCATGCTTGCTCATGATGATTAGGGGGAGTCGAGATAGGATGGAAGAATGGAATGATAATGCCTGGGAATGGTATCGATCGCTAATCCAAGTCTACCAACAAGAGGAGGAGCGCAACGAAGAAGACGATTGGCCATTAGATTATTCGGCCCGACCCTATGGATTTGGCCACGTGCTTGATGGAATCACATTTCCCCAACTTTTTGAGAAAGAGATATATGTCGATGAAACGCAGTCCTATTGGCTGGTAAGGGTTGTGCTAAAGTCAGACGGGGCCGAGTGGACCGACTTTTGGGCCGCTCGTGAATAGCAAGTGAATTTTATTGAAGAGGACATTTGAAAAGAAATCGATAACACATGGGCTATTGAAGATGACAAGGAAAGAAGGGAAAGGGTAGCCATTAGTGACTTAAATGATTTGTGGGCATTCGAAAGCCCTTTTCACGTAAACGAAGTAAGATAGACTGATAATGCGATGCTAGTGTTATTGGATCCTGAAGACGGCGTGGAACACCTAAATAGAAGTAGATGACATTTTAAGCCAGCTCAGCTAGAGAAGGGACAGCCAAGTGGAAAAAGAAAAGAGACAGAGCAAGAGGAGGAAGATGATGTTGTATTAAGACAGTTAAAAAAGATGCAAGCCAACATCGGCATTTGGGGGAAGCTAATGGCCTCGCACAAACATAGGCAAGCTGTGCTGAAAGCTTTGAATAAAGCCAGTGCTCCGATAGAGGCCACCCCGGAGCAATTGATTGGACTAATTTTGTCGACGGTTGAACCAAAAGTCATTTCTTTCTCTGATAAGGATTTTTTCGCTGAAGAAAAAAGTCACAACAAGTTGCTTCACATCACTGTCAAGTGTCTAAAAAAATGGGTCCCAGTAACCCTCATTGATAATGGGTCTACCTTGAACGTTTGCCCATTGAGAATGGCTGTATGTTTAGGGATGAGGCCAGATCAGTTAACTCCCTGCAATCAAGGGGTACGAGCCTATAACTGTTGGGAATGTATACTGAAAAATAATGCTTTTTATGTATTTTATCCTGGATCCCTGGCATATTAATGAGAAACATTTGAGATGATTTTGCAATTATGGTTTTATATTTATATTTGTGATGTATGAATGCATAGTCCGTATATTCTATCCAATATTTGACTCGGTGCGTGTGCATCGTTGGGATTTAGAGGGTCATTTTGAAAAATGTTCAAAAATAAAAAATTCAAAGAATGTTTAGAAAAATCTTTTAACACCTTGAAAACTAAATTTTAAAAATTTCTTTTTGTTGAAAATAGAGTCGCCACTTAGTTTTTGAGAAAAACTAAAAAAAATAAAATTGGCTACTGATCTTTAAAACGTTAACCCGAGAAAGAGGGTTCAGGGGCTGAAGTACAAATCGGGGAAGGTATTAGGTACCTCGTTCGCCCAACCGTAAGGTTGGCCTCTACTAATCATCATTGGTTCTTTAATAGAATTTCTCAAATGCATGCAAATAAAGAAAATAGAGGTAAAGGGAGAATATCCAAAATCAAATATAAAAAATACATAAAATATGTACATAACATTCCAAAATAAATAAGTATCAAAAGAAAAATTCTAAGTCCTATCACATGCAATTTCTATCTAAAGGATACATGAAACACATACTCACATGTAATAATATTGAAACAACCTAACTAGCATAATTTGATTAAAAGAAAAGTATGCTAAAATTGCCAATTGTCTAAACATGGATTACACCAAAAATGAACTACACAATAAAATAATCAAACCCTAAACTAATATGTACAATATGCATATTAAAAGTTGTAAGAAATATGTAAAGAGTCTTATGTTAAAAACTAACCAAAATAATAAAATCTAATAACAACATTTTGTATTAACAAGCAAATATTTGAAATTTTAATTTGAAGAAGAAAGAAATAAAAGAAAACTTACAAGCCAAAATGAAATGTTAACAAATACTTGTTTAAACCACCAAAAGAAAATCTAATTATTTTATTTTATGCATTTTAAGAGAGGCAAGAGAAATCAAAAAAAAATTATACTTTAAAGATACAACCTAATCTAGAAAGCTTTTTATGATTTTCTTGATTTCTACAAAATGAAAAGAAAGAAAAAAAAATGAAAATGGAAGAAAATAAAAGAAATGAAAAGGAAAATGAAGTTTTAATTTTATTTTAAAAAATTATAAAACCATTTAAAGGTAAAAATTAACTTAAAAGCCTCTTTTGTAATTTTTAGGTTTGATAAAATGAAGAAACATAAAGCTATAAAAAAATGATGGGAAAATAAACACTAACATTAAGAGAAAAGAGATACTAAATAGAGCTCTATTAAAGATATGAAAATAAAAGATTAGAAAGAGGAATTATACTAATAAAAGAAAATAGAAAAAGCTAGGAAAAAAAAAATTAGGCTAAAAGAAAAATAAAAGGGAGTATTGAACTACTATTACAAGAAAATAAAAAAAAATGAAATGGAGGGAAATAACATTAATACTAAAAGAAGAGAAGCCTTAAACTAAAATGGACATTAGTATTAAAGAAGAAGAAAAAATAACAACATTAAATTAACTATTAACTAATCTAGAAAAAAAAAAGAAGAAAGAAATAAAACACTAACAAAAGAAACACTAAAAAATAATTTTCATTAAATAGGTGCAATATTGACAATTGCAACTATTTTTATGTAAGTGCTTTTTATTTTAACAATAACGACATTATTTAATCGTTTTGTCAAATTATATTATCACTAATTGATGTGTCTAAATAAAGAATATAACAAATGTGCTAAGTGTGAATGTGGAGAAATTAATAACTAAACAATTAAAGACAATAACTAGATTATATAAAGCAAAACAAAATCAACTAGGTAAATAAAAAAAATATGCAAATTAAGATTGAATTTAAGCCGATCACTCCAAAAGAGAGAAAGTGGAGTTTAGAAAGATTGAGAATCTAAACGGGGTACCTAAATTGCTGGAAAATCCTCAAGTTGTGGAATGTGCCTTAACAACTCAAACCTCGGGTGGCGATCCAAGCAGGACCTCAATGTAGGTGTTGGAGGTTCGGGATTCGGTATCTTGGCAGGGCTTCGGCGTCGAGGCTCAGAATCGCTCAATTTATCGGCAGAGTCTCTCTCACTCAAAATTCGTACTAAAAATGTACGCTGGGGTACGGTATTTATAGAATTCTTCAACCAATGAAATGTTGCCACGTTTTGGGATACGTTAGGCCATTTAGAGTTGGCGGTCGCCACAATGCAAGTTAGAGGCCGCCATGTTTTTGGAAGTTTCCACAAAGTTCTATGGCGGTCGCCATGATGGGAGCTGGCGGTCACCACTTTGGGCTAGGGTTTCCACAAAGTTCTATGGCAGGCACCATGATGAGAGTTGGCGGTCGCCTTACTTGTGCAACAAGTTTCGATGGTTTGTCAAAATTTCATTGGTTTGACGGTTCGAGGTTCAAATACCGAGCTTGGATCACTTCCCAAGGATTGTATCGAGGCACTATTCCATCTGTTTTCATCATCGAATTCGCCTAAGGTTCGGCAGGGTCAAATTGGGGTGTCTACAGTTGCCCCTCTTTGATATAACTTGCATAGAAATACGTGAAGCAGGTTATATCAAAGACCCAAAGACAGCAACCATTTGACCGAGCCGTCAATCTTAGGCCACAAATACACAAGCATGCATAAGATGTTGGTCGTACTCGAATTTTCATCGAGCTGCCTACGTACCCCTTTTGCTAGGGATCAGACCAAAACGTAGTACATGAGGCAAAATGCAAGGACGCATGATGCAGATGCTTAACATAAACAAATGCTAACATGATGCAGATAGGTATAGTGTAGTGCAAACACGAGTCAGTTTAAGGTCGTAAGGAGGACCGACGAGTCAGTTTAGGGTCATGAGTAGGACCGACGAGTCAGTTTAGGGTCGTGAGGAGGACCGACGAGTCAGTTTGGGATCGTGAGGAGGACCGACGAGTCAGTTTAAGGTCGTGAGGAGGACCAACGAGTCAGTTTACGGTCATGAGGAGGACCGACGAGTCAGTTTAGGGTCGTGAGGAGGACCAAGGAGTCAGTTTATGGTCATGAGGAGGACCAACGAGTCAGTTTACGGTCATAAGGAGGACCAACGAGTCAGTTTAGGGTCGAGAGTAGGACCGATGAGTCAGTTTAGGGTCGTGAGGAGGACCGAAGAGTCAGTTTATGGTCATGAGGAGGACCGACGAGTTAGTTTAGGGTCGTGAGGAGGACCAACGAGTCAGTTTATGGTCATGAATATGACCAATGAGTCAGTTTATAGTCATGAGAAGGACCGTCGAGTTAGTTTAGGGTCGTGAGTATGACCGACGAGTCAGTTTAGGGTCATGATGAGGACCAACGAGTCAGTTTATGGTCATGAGTAGGACTGACGAGTAGTTTCTAAGATTGCGGGACTTAGGATGATCGGAAGCCAAGCTAAGACGGGAAATTGGCTTTATCGAGAAGAAAGATCGCGAATTAATAGGTCGAGACCTAAAACTTTGAGATGAGATGAAAATAATTTTTAAAAACCAAATTACGGCTTAAAATTTAACTTTATCAGGAGAAGAGAATACCTCACAAAATTTTCTCGAATTTTTACAAAAATATTTTTGAAAGTGCACTAAAAGTCATTTTTAGAAGAACACATACACTAAATAAAAAAAATTTTAAAGAAAAATTTTTAAGGATCAATTTTGCTAATAGAATAAGGAGAAAATAATCTATATTAATACACGAAGAAAATAAAATGCATGTCAATGATAAGATAAACAAAAATATACATTAAAAACCCCAAATAGCATCTCTTAAAACCCTAAAACGTCATAATGGCAGTCTGACTCGATATGACCCTTGACAACCTGGCGGTCGCCAGGACGAAACCCGTCTGACATAGCGGCCGCTCTGTAAAAACCCTTCGAACATGGCGGTCGCCGTGTGTCGTTTTAGGAACCCGGCGGTCGCTCACTTTGGAGTTGGCGACTGCCAACTCCAGGCGCGCATAAGGCCCTTTGAGGCGTGCGGGTGTGGTTTATTTCTCTCACTCTCATTCTCTCTCTTAACTCTCTCCCATCTGTTAAACTCTCTCCCATCTCTCTTGTTTTCCCGGTTTCTTTCCTGCTTCTAAGCATTCTCACGATGTTCACCCTGCTATTGGTGATCCCATTCTTCTTCATGGCGGGCCAGGGCCATGAGGATGACGACTTGGGGGCACGACGGGACCCCTCTACTAGCGGGGTCACTTCCACTGCTGCGATGGATGCCCTCGTGCTCGAGGCGCGAGCAGCTGTTGCGGCACAGGCGGTTATAGATGATGCTGCTGAGGCCGAGATTGCTGGCTTATTGGATCCCGATGCTGGAGATGGTCGTCCGGCGCCCTTCGACCCGCACACCTATGCACCATTGCCTCATCGCGGGATGAGACGCTACGAGCCTTCTGATGATGCGATTGCCGCCGACATTCTTCTGCGAGAGCCCGACCACCATATGTCTCGTCGACGCCCATCAGTAAGTACCCCATCCTTACTTGTCTTAATACCAGAGCATGAAATATCTCAAACGTAGACGCATGCCTAGGATCCCCTATATGATGATGTGATGAATGATGATGATGATATATTTTGATGTATTTGATGAATGTCGATGATGACATGAGGGATTTTGATCTTAGCTTTAGGTACCTATGCAATGGAGACTAAAACAGTAGGGACACTTAGGTTTTGAACAAACAAAGAAAGAGCAATTGTTTTTACAGTAAAAAGGCTCGAATTATTATTATTATCTTAGAAAATTTGAAACAAATTTTAAGGAAAATCCTGAAGAATTTTTTTAAAAAAATCTTTAGAAAATCTTTAAATTTAAAAAAAAAATACATCTTGAAAATTTTGAGAAAAATCCTAGAAAAAGTTTGAGAAAATTGTAAGAAATCTTTTGAAATTTTTAGAAAAGTTTAGAAAAATTTATAGAAAATACTAGAAATTTTTAGAAAATCCTATAAATTTGAGGAAATTTTTTTTTAGAAAATCCTAAATATTTTTAAAAAATCTTAGAAATTTAAGAAAAATTTTAAGAAAATCTTAGAAATTTTTAGAAAATCCTAGAAATTTGAGGAAAATTTTATAAATTTGAAAAAAAATTTTAGAAAATCCTAGAAATTTGAAGAAAATTTTTAGAAAATCTTATAAATTTAAAGAAAATTTTAGAAATTTGAGAAATTTTTTTAGAAAATCTTATAAATTTAAGGAAGATTTTAGAAATTTGAGGAAAATTTTAAGAAATCCCTAGAAATTTGCGAAAAATCGTAGAAAATCCTAAACATTTTGAAGAAAATTTTCAAATAATTACTAGAAGATCCTAGAAATTTTGCGAAAAATACTAGAAAATCTCAGAGATTTTAGGAAGATTTTTTTATTTATTTATTTTTTTGTTATTATTTATTTTTCTTTATATATTATTATTATTTTTGTTTTTCTTATGATTGGGGCCAATTTTCAAAGATTCCTAAAAAATTAATCTTACGGGGCGAAACCAAATGTGAAAAGAAAGGGAGATTTTTTTTTTTTGTTTTGTTTTGTTTTTTTTTTACTTGGGAAGAAAATTAGCATAGAATGATAGAAATTTGCCTGGTACACCAGGGCTTAGAGTCACTAGGAATCACGAACCTAGGGTTAGGGTGCCTAGTTTCTTAGGGCTTTGAAAGAAATCGAAGGGTCGTCACTTGCACACGAACCTAGGGTTAGGGCGTCTAGTTTCCTAGGGCTTTACCTTCGGATATTTTCTGCACTTTTCTTGCTCGATTTGTTCTTTATATGTTCTCTATCTTTCTTCTTTTACAGGTTGGTCACTACGTCCGAGGCTTCGGAGGTTCCACCTCCAAGGAGGTGTTGGAGTGGTACGATGCCCTTCCTGTTCCTAGCCGGGCTTACATTGATGCTTCCGTCTTTGCTCGCTTCATACCCTTACTGGGTAGGACGAGCAATGATCGGGTATGTCTGACAGCCTTGGCCGAGCGGTGGTGGGATAGCACCAACACCTTCCATTTCACCACCTTCAAGGCCACCATTACGCCTCTGGACTTCGCACTCATCACAAGCATCCGAGTTAGAGGAGCTTCCATCCCATTTGATCCCACCATCGCGCAGTCTGCTGACGCACTGATGCATTTCCTTGGGGCTATTTCGGTGCAGATGGACAGACACCGGGTTCGATATACCTGGTTTTTCGACCATTTCAGATACTTCCAGTGCACCGAGCCCCGCCACTACGAGTGGGTTGCCCAAGGGTTCTTGATGTATATGTTTGGTACCTCCTTGTTTTCAAACAAGGAGAATACTGTTCATTTACACTACTTGAGCAGCCTGGCTCGTCTTGACCGGGTTGCTTCATACAACTGGGGAGGCGCTGCTCTAGCCACTCACTATAGCTTCATGCGGACCTTGACCCGGTTCCCTCAGGAGCTTATCATCGGAGGAAACTGGAGGGTCTGGGAGGTATGACTTATTTTCTGTAGTTCTTCATATATTTCTGTTATCTATTATCTCTGCTGGCTGACATATTCTTCTTTGTAGTTATGAATCTATGAGTTTCTCGGGCTTCACGTCCCGGCGAACTCTGTGGCAAACCCTCTGGTTATTCCCCGCGCAGCCCGGTGGTCCCGTGGGCTGAAGACGAAGAAAGCCGGGGGGAAGGACATTGACCGATTTTGGGTCTCACTGGACTGTCTGACTCCCGAGCAGGTATCACCACTTACTGTTCATTACCCTCTGTACCATACTTGTTCACTGCACTGTACCGTACTGATTACTACATTTCGTTTACTGATGCTGCACTGTGATTACTGTATATCATTATACTTTGCTGGTTTACTGGGGCGTCTGGCAGGGAGTTGAGGATCGGGCTGGCGCAGACTTGATGCATAGCCGAGAGATCACTTCCAGGCAGATCTTGCTGAAGGGTCCATTTGGACGGGAGTACTATCTGGGAGAGCGAGTGGTTCGCCAGTGGCTTAGCCTAGATCACTTCTGGATCACGGAGGTCCGTCCAGTCCATATGCGCCGGACTGATCATTTGGGCCCTGTTGACTTGCTACTGGAGACAGTGGGGACCCAAGTTGCGGAGCTACTAATGATAGAGGGGGACTACACTGTCTGGGCCTGGGCGCACCTGATGGGTCCCTTAGGTCCCGGCCCGGCTGGCCCTGGTGATAGGAGGCAAGCACTGGGGGCCGCTGATGCTGATGCTGCTGCTGGAGGTGCTTGTGCTGGGGCTGCGGCTGCTGCTGGAGCAGCTACCGGAGCTACTGCTAGGGATGCTGTTGGCGAGAGGGTCCCAGAGATACCATGGGACGTCCATACCGTGGTATATGGATTCCCCTTCTCTCTGTCGGTTCCTGTTCTGCCGGAATCAGAGTTTAGGTCTGACATCGACCAGGTTTGTTTTCTACCTTTCCCTCGGTCACTTGTTCTTTCTTTATCTATCTAGTCTTTTCTAAACTATTTTCTTTCACAGGTCGATCAGGCTTGGTTGGACCGAGTGATGCTGATGATTATCGGCTTGAGAGTGCTGGTCCGGTAGATGGATGCCTCGATGCGAGCAGCCAGCATCGCTTTCATACCAGTAGCCGCCGTGAGTAGCTTGTGTGTTCTTTTTAATTTTTTATATTTTCCTGTCTTTATTCTGCTCTGAGTCTTGCTTTTCTTTTGACAGCCTCCAGCTCCGGCCACTGGCGTGGTGCTGCCACCTGCTCCAGTCCCGGCTCCAGCCCCGGTTAGAGGCCGTAGTTCATGGGCGTCCTCTCAGGCTCCTTATAGAGGGTCTGTCTCATCTGCTCAGAGCCGGTCCAGAGTTGTCTTCTCTTCTAGTAGCAACGATGGTGATGACTTCGACAGACTCTTCGAGGACGACAGCTCGGAGGAGGCCGGCCCTTCTTTCCGCCGAGTTTGCACCAGGCATTCTTGAGAGAGAGAGATTTCCCCTTCCCTAGCTTTATTTACTATTTGATACATTTATTTTGATGGGCCTGTGTGCCCCAGTTTGATACACTCATGGGCCTGCGTGCCCCATTTTGCTGTTTATTGGGCTCGGGTTCCCCAGTTTTTGCCTTATTATATTCTGTTACTTTTTGACGCATTTTGGGGGCCTTTGTGTCATTTCACATGTTGCATGATTTTCCCTTGTCTGCTGCTGAAACTGTCTTGGATGCATAATTCAGATGTCACAACTAATACGGATCACACAAACTGCAAATCATCCCATACCTGTCATGTTCAAACATGGCGGTCGCCATAATCTAGCATGGATGTCGCCGCTTTCCCAAAATGTATACTTGGCGGTTGCCCGATTTAACATGGCAATCGCCTGGTCAAAGGAATGATGTCACTGTACTATACTTTTTGAGTTGGCGATCGCCGACTCACAAGGTGCTGGTCGCCACATTGATTGTCCTTTTTACTAAAATTATGAATTTTTGCCCTTTTCTACATTATAAATATAGCCCTGGAGGCCCCCATTTGCTGTTTCTCAGACTCAGATGGCTAATTCCCTTTCTTCATGGATTGAGGAATTCTCTCATATCGAAAATTTAAACTTTGCCTCCTTTGGCCATAACACCCTTTTCTCATTGTGGACTGTGAAGATTAACAGACCTTTACTAACGACCGCTGCACAACCTTGGGATCCTCAGTCTCATGTCTTTTGGTTTGGTTTTGAAGAACTCTGCCCCACTGTAGAGGAGTTTTCTGCCATCTTGGACTTGACTCCACGGAGTTCTGTAGTCGTTCCCACTCATTTTCTCTCTGTTCGGCAGCAGGTGATGCAATTCTGCGGTCTGTCTAAGATGGAGGCTTCACGTCTGATCTTGGGTGACTGTCTCGACATTTCATGGCTTATTGAGAGATTTCATCCTACTGGTGACCTCAGAGATGTAAACTTTCAACAGCGGCGCCGTTATGCACTTTACTTCTGCCTCCTCGCCTAGTATCTCCTTGTCCCTTCTGATGGGCGGGTTAGTTGTGTCCTGGTTGACATTGCTGGCCAAATGTGGATGGGGAAAGACTTCATGCCCTTGGTTTTGGCTGAGACACTGCTGGGCTTGGACGATGTTCATCGTGGCGAAACCACCACCTTTGCTGGCAGCCCTTTACTTCTCCAGGTGATCTCAACATCTTCCTTTGTATCAAGTTCTCGGTTTACACTGCAAAGCCTTTCTCTTACTATTCTAACTTTTGCTACAGATCTGGCTGATGGAGAAGGTGAACCTTATATAGAAGCCTCCCACTAATAGACACAATGCCGCTGCTTTCTTTTACCGTTCGCGTTAACAGATATGTGACATTGAGGCATCTTGGCAACAATATTTTTTCTCTCTGACCGGTTTAGACATTACCTGGCAGTGTCCTTGGTGGCGAATTCCTGCTATGACTCTGACCACTATGGATCATTCTGGTGTGCTGCTTGTTGGTCTGTGTCAGACTACTTTCTACTACACTCACAGGATCATGCGGCAGTTTGGGCAAAGTCAGATCGTATTTCCCAGTATTCGAGGCCGTTTGTTTTCCTCTGCACTGCGAGCTTCTTTTCTAGCACAGTATTGGGATGCCTGGCCATCTCGCTCATTGATGGAGATGCACGAGTTGCATTGTCCCGATCTTTCTGCCTAATACAAGACATGGTTGACACAAGATAGAGAGGGGGGAAACAAGCAGCGAAAAGGAGAAGGGTTTGAGGATCTCTGCTTTATTTTGAAAAATTTCACAGCTTTTTTTTTTTGTAGAGTTTGGGACTTGTGTGCCCTCCCTTTATTTAAGAACTTTGTAGTTTGTCTAAAGTAATGAAAAACTCCCACTTTGTGTTTAAGATGGTTTAAATTTATCCAAAGCTTGAATGTCTTTATTATAAAAATCCAAAAATTAATTTGCATTGGTCTTACTCAGATTCAAAGATAGTTAAAACAAAGAAAGTGGCCGGACTTCTTAAAGAAGCTGCCTGTGTATCCTAAAAAGATGGAATCAGGCCTTAATGTAGTTCGGGCTTGGTTTTCACTCGGGTATTGACGCTTTCCTTTTGTAATGCCCTAACTTTTGCCAAGGTCGCCCTT
>JAULJZ010005599.1:0-16840 GCA_032270985.1 Heliamphora pulchella | reverse complement strand
TTGATGAATTACAGAGCTTTTGTGTGTTGACAAAATTTTACTGCAGATTCATTTGAAAATTAAGCAGAATTGTTACTCCAATGATACTGTATGGAGAATGACCAATTTCTATGTGCAGTGCACAGAATAGGTTTGAGTTTTAAAGGAAATTAACAAGGCTCCTATCCTTGTACTACCTGATTTTGAGAAGATTATTGGAGTGGACTGCAATTCTTCCAAAGTTGGCATAGAGGTTGTCCTTAAGTTGAGAAAACTGGCCCGTGGAATTCTACCGTTAGATGCTAAGTGGATCTTGACTGTGGTATTCGACTTATGATGTTGAGTTTTATGCTATCACTCAAGTGTTAAGGCATTGTTTCCATTACTTGCTGCGTAGTGAGTTCCTTCACTGTTTCAACCATGATGCACTTAAGTATGCCAATAGCCAGCTCAGTCAAAGACAAACAAAATGGTTTTTTTTTATTTTTTTAATCACAATTCAACTTTTCATTAAAGCACAAAACTCAATGGCATCTGGGTTTAATTCCTTTAGAGATTTGTACATTGTAGGTCTATAGTTTAGGCATGTTCTACATGATATGAGATCTAGAGAGCAGACTGACTTTCACTGCCATGCATTGACTTTGAATTCCAGCTTGCACTATGAGAAAAGATCACTGTGTGCAATCTTCAAGTACAATAAAAGAAAAAATAAAATGAACCAAATTTGTTTAAAATCAATTCCACTTACAACTATCCCAGAATATCAATTACTACAAAAATACTTAAGAAATTAAAATATACCTCTAATGTTTAATTAATTTGGGACTTTATTTGCCTTTACTCTATAATCATCAACTTGTATTGTAGACATAAATAGGATTTTTAAGCTAGAAAACCCAGTAAGTAACTAACTACCACAACTAGCTAGATCAAGTACTCGAAAAAATCAAAAGGCATGTATGGGAGTTTCAAATATGAAGAGAAAGCACAAGTTAATATCCAAGAGTCAAAATCCAATCTCTCAACTGCCCATAAGCATACACTCTAAGGCCTCTACCCTCTAAGAGTAGGTGCGGACCTGTACTCATCTCCTAGCAAAGGATTAAAATTTAAAATGTTTGGAAAGAAGATGGAAACATTGAGAAAATTGGACGCATAAGGAAACATGAAACAAAGTATGTTTTTACGGAATTTAGATGGCTAGCAAATAACAAATTTAACAATTTAACATGTATAAGAGCTATATATTCATTTAGACTATTTGACTATAGAAAACAACACGAGACTTGAATTAGTGATATTGCCAAATACTTGGTAAATAAAAGTAATGTCCCTAACACATAAAACTATGCGGGGATTGAAAGGAAACAAATAAGAAAATGAAAATTTTTAGAAGTAGTAACAAAGGAAACAAAAAATATCGTTGACAACCTTTATAAAAAGAGTACTTTACTTTAATAAAGAAAAAGTAATAAGTAAATTATTCATACTTGTTTTGTTTTCTTCTCCCTATCTTTCTTTATCTCCTTAATTTTTCATATTCTCTAATATGTTTAATATTTTTTTGGTTCTCAAAGATCTGTCTCCCTCATAACAAGAATGTTAATAAAAATAAACATTGTTGGATATTGCTAATATGTGTTGAAATAACTCAATTTTTTCCTCACTCTCTCTCTTCTTCTACTTCCTAATTTCTCATATTCTCTAATAAGTTTGATATTTTTTTGGTTCTCAAACGTCTCTCTATCTCATAACAAAAAAAAGCCTAATATAGACGAACATTGTTAGATATTCTCATATTCCTAATAAGTGTCGAAACAACTTATTATTTTGGTGTGTTTTGGTCCGTTTCATAGTTGTTAAAGGCGCGCTTAGGCGTGCGCCTAAGCTCAAGGTGCAAGTAGGTGCAGTTCATGCGCCTCAAGTATAGTGAGGTGATGCGAATTTAATGAAGCGCCGCCTCGGGAAGAGGCTCAAGGCGCATGCCTCTTGCGCCTCATTTATACTCTTGATTCTTCTTGATACGATTTGAGCCGCCTAATGTATAAAAAAATTTCAAGATCAAAAGTGGAGGCATACCCAATTAAAAACTCAACATAAAAACAAAATCTTGTCTTATTAGCATATAGGATATGAAGAAACTAACCCTTATGCAAATTAACATGATATTTTGTTGGATCTTGAGTTCTAGCTTAGTATTCTATTTCTTCTCCTCCTCTTGTTCTTGTGCGAATAATCATGATTCATGACCCCTTTCTCTTACTTTGATTTGCACCTGTGCCGTGCTCCTCACTCCATTCTTCCTCTCCATTTCTTTCTATCTCACTATCTCTTCTAACTCACTCTTTGTCTCGCTCTCTCATTTTCTTTTTCCTTTTTTTTCCTTTCCTTGTTTCTCTTTTGTTTCTTTCAAATTGAATTGACATTCAATTCAAGTATTATTTGATAGTAAATTTGAACTTTTATATATTTTTCAAATTATGATATACTTGCAAGTCTTGCATGCAATTGTTGGTTTCAAATTAGTTACTGGCATATTCTTTTGGTGGGGGAATGTTGAGAAAAAGTACATTTTTTATGTACATCTAACTGTTATCAAATTTTCCTATTTAGTACTTGTCTAAACAAAATGTGTTGATTATTTAACATTTGGTAGACAGATGTTTATTAAATATTTTTATCTTAGTGTTTATAACATGGAAATTTTAATGTCTATATTGCATTTTGAATAAATTGTATATGCTATTTGCTTCTTTTTTTTTCACGCCATGCGCCTCTCTTTAATAAAGCTCGCGCCCCGCCTTGCGTCTCACGCTTAAGCTCCAAAAGACCTTTGATGCCTCAGTGTGCCTATCGCTTTTAATAACTATGGTCCATTTTGGTTGAAACATTGGAATTTTCTATTGGTAATTAGACGTTGGGATTTCAATATTCCATTGATGTTTCAATTTTTTTTTTAGGAAATGGAAATGTTTGGGCCGTTTTGACGAGAAAAAAAAAATAAAATTTTGTTCCCTACTCCCATTGCCCATAAGCTAATGCTTTAGGCGTCTCTACCCTCTGAGAGTAGATTGATGAATACATAATTTTCATAATCAAGACTAGTCTGATACTTGATGCATACTTTTAGCAAACACATAGGAATAAAGAAACATTTGTTTTCCATTATTAAAGCATTTGAAGAAGAATAGTTGATGTATGAACACTAGAAGTGGTAAAAGATCTCTTACAAATAACAAATGCTTTCCCATCTTTTCTCTCTTATGTTTTGAGTAGAGCTCTCGATGAAAGAATAGATTTACCTAGAATTCTCCTCTATTTATAGATGCATACACAAGCATGAGGTGGATATTAAGTAGGAGGTGCTAATTCTAGGTTCAAATAAGATGTTACCTCAAGCAAGCAGGAGGTACAAGCAAGCAAGGGATGATTCATCCCAAGCACGAGGTTTTGCCTTGCATGAGGGGTAACTATAACAAGCATGAGATGCCACTAGCCTTGGTAGGTGTCTAGATTACAAATGGTAGCTTCTCTCTGTTCGATAGCAATTTCTAGTCTGTAGACTTGGTATCTGAACACTATTGCTAGACAAGTTCTATTTTTAAACCCATAGGTTTTAGTTTTTAGTTTTTAGTTATTGGTTATGAGATTTTTGGAATCATTTAATGATGACTCGTTTAAGCTTTTGAATATGTTATTCTCACGTATTTTGCTCCTCTCAGACAAAAAGAATGGTACAGCAGAGATCAAAACACCAGAATCTGAATCAGCCTCTGTGGGCACACAGTCAGGACAAAGAAGACCAACCTCTACAGGAGCTGGGTTTGCTGCAAATCCGTTTGATTTCTCAGCTATGACTGGCCTACTCAATGTAATTTATTTTTAGATGAATATATCATTTGTATCATTGCATGTTTAATGTAGACTTTCGTTTTAAAAATTGTATCGTTGTTGATGCATACGTAATATTTGACTGTCCATACGACAATTTACAACCAAAGAAAGTGTGTCCGCATGTACATGTTGGGGGGGGGGTGGGGTGTAGTACTTCTTTCTCATGACATTGTTATGTTTCAGCTATTTAATTGTCTGGAAAAATATTTAATTGTCTGGCAAAAATTGGGAAAAAAAGATGAGATAAGTGAACAAAATTCGGTTCTGAATTTAATGGAGGAAGAAGGAATTGCTGGAAGCATTGTATCTTAATTTTTTTTTTTCACGAGTGTTATAGTACAATATGAGTTGTGTTTTTTTCCCTTTTTTCTTTGCAGGAGAGTATATAGATAGGCTGGTCTAAAGAGGTTAGATCGAGTTAGTTGACTAAACCAAGATTATCTATAATCAACTTGTATATATGTGGATCGGAAATGGCAAATACATATTTAAACCTGTATGTAAAGGTCTCAAGTCAACCCAAGCTCAGGGTATTTCGTTCATTTAGTAAGAATTTATGAAAGGAGTATCACATATCAATTCGACTAATGGCAAGCATATTGGGAGAATATTACTCAGACAGTCAGACTTGAGATGTGATAGATGAGTGGTGTTACAAAAAGATTAAAACCAAGGACCAAATGTGCATATATTGGAAGTTGGAAGTGGCACCAATGATTATTAAATGAAAGGAAGTTGATTGAGGTGGTTTTGACCATCCGCAACATATGGCGGTTGGTGCACCATAAAGATTGATATAATTCAAGGCATTAAAGAAACTGAAGGCCAAGAAATACATAGATTGAGATGGCGAGGAAGGACATAATTGGATTAACCTTAGTCAAGGATGTTGTTATGGATAGAGCCAAATGGATAAGATGGGTCCATTTCTCCAATTGCAAGTCATTAGGCTTCAAGGCTTGTTTCTTTGAGTGTTAAATAAACAAGGAATAGTTGCTAAAGCAAGGTTAAGCATGCAAGCAAAAAGGAGATGCTAGAAAAGAAAAGAAAGTTGTTCTCTATCTCTGAGAAGATTGTCCACAATTATACTTGATATGTCCACTGAGGCATGTTGGGCAATAACCATGCTAGGCATGTCATATATTTATTGTATTTGAATTTTTGACAAAGATAAGTGTGAAAGCGAGAAGGAGTAGGATGTAAGTCTTTATTTAATCATTAGTTGAACATAAGTTGGACTCAAACCTTCTCTGTTCTTTTGTCCCTATAAAGCCCAAGCCACCCCTTTGAAGATAGCTCCACCAAGTGGAGAATGATTTGCTGCCTTTGTCAAGTAGGTTTTCAAGGAAGAAGCAAATTGCTCTCATTCCTGTTTATATTTCTAATTGAAGCAGCATTTAGAGAGGAGCTTTTTGCTTGTTGGTAAGTGGGGTTGTGCTAGGTGTTATAGACAATTTGGAAGATTGAATGTGGTGGATTTGGGCAAGTGGAGTTGAAGAAGCTCAGAAGTGCTGCAGATTCCAGGTCATTAGTTGATGTTGTTAACTACATTGTATTTTTGGCTTTCAAGTGCTTTTATCTTTCTCCTTTTTGTTTATGTTTTGTTTTTTGTTTAGTTTCGGCCGTTATATATATTTTCAAAGATGGATGCAGGTAAGTCTGCATGCACGAGTGTTCGTCTTGTGTGCTCGATCTTTTGATGCCAAGTTTATACTGATGCTACTACATATATGTATTAAGAAGAATTATAGCTATGGGCATAATGGTAAGAGTTAGCAAGCATGGTAAATTTATCGATGGCTTGACCACTGATTTGGATTTTGTTCTCTTTTATGGATACTTGCGTGACAAAAGAGAAGTGAAATCTCTTTAATACAAGATTCCTTATAAAGGGGAAGTATTTTAGTAATTTGTTCGTTGGACACTTCAACAATCTAATGCTTGCCAAAAAAATAGAAAATAAAACAAGGCCATGGGCCCATGGGACAAATGCTTAGAGGTAAGGTCAGAAGACACCTGATCCCACTTGTAATTTTTCCAGTCAGATCACTATGCACATGAATCCAAATAATTTACGTGTCAATACTTGCGCCTTTCTTTGGGAGTTTTCGAAAAAAGGGGTAAGGGGTGCTGTATTGGCGCTAGGTTGCGGTGAAAAATGAGTAAGAGTTCTGTTCTTGCACTTCCCTAGATGAGCGTAGGTAAAGAAGTTAGCCCAAGATTATAGGTTTAGATTAGCGACTTGGGATATAAAAAATTTAACTTGTAAAACAATGGAATTAGTTGATGCTATGATTAAGAGGAAAATTAGTATAACGTGCTTACAAGAGACTAAATGAGTAGGGAAGAAGGCAAAAGAAATAGATAATACATGCTATAAAATCCATTATACTGAAAAAGAGAGAAATGGTGTAGGAATAATAGTTGCTAAAAATTTTCAAAATAATATAGTAACAGTCATGGAAATGGAGATTGGATAATTTTAATTAAATTTGTGATTGGAGAAACCATATTTAATGTGATTAGTGTCTACGCATCTCACGTAGGATTGGATGACCATATTAAAAGACAATTTTTGGAATCAAATAGATAAGATGGTCTAAGAAATAGCAGTAGAAGAAAAGATAATTATAAGTGGAGATTTCAATGGGGCACGTAGGAAGTAAGAGATAAGGATATGAGAACGTTTATGGAGGTTGTGGTTTTGGTGATCGAAATGAGACCGGAGAGGGGATCCTCTAGATTTTGCAGTAGTATTTGATCCTATATTAACCAATATTTTCTTTAAAAAGAGAGAAGAACACTTAAAAACTTTTAAGAGTGGGTCAAATAAAAGTCAAACATATTATTTCCTTATTAGAAACGTAGACCGCCTAATATGTAAATATTGCAAGGTCATTCATGGAGAGAGCTTAACATCATAAAAAGGAGGAGAGTTGTGTATTAGGTAGCTGACAGTCAGTACGTCAAAAAACCTGTTAGATCTCTATAAATATGAATCCAAATGGAATATCAAATATGTAAATAAATTATCTGGCGCCCTTGTCGCTCTTTGCCTAATTGCTAATGGCAATCCAAAAAGACCTTCAACATTCACATAAATGGTCATTACTGAAGTGATTTTATCTTACATTTGAATGCTTGGAACTAACTTCATTATGCAACTATGAACCCCTGTTATTAACTCACCATCTTACTCAGCATTTGGGTTTGAAGAGTGCTTTGGATTCAAAATAAACCCAGTTGCATGCAAAGGACAATGCAATTGGATTTCCCATATTTGATTAATGATTTTAAAGATATCCTTAAATTAATCTTCCTTCTCACCAAAAGACAATGCAATACTCACTTTCGCCCTATCCATAGCCTCATAGATGTATCCCATGAGAGGTTTTTTCTCAGTATTAAGCAATCTCAATACACTAACTAGAGAACCGGCAACCTTAAGAGCATAAACAACACCATTCCAAAAAGAAGACATCAACATATATTGTGCTACCTTTTTACCTTGTTGCTTGTTTACCCATTTGCTTTTTGTCTATTCCTCTAAAGTGAACATCTTTCTCAAATTGTTTTTCTACTAATGAAAAACAATTTGAGAAATGGTGGGCAACACATGGTGTCCAATAAAGATGTCTTAAATTGTGATGGCCCTTTAAAAAAATGTCTTAAATTGTGGGCAACACATGGTGTCCAATAAAGATGTGGTCGCTTTGCTTCCAAGAACTTTCTTGTTAATAGTTCACAATCAATAGTTTAGTACTTAAATTGTAAGTTTCTATTTTCAAATTTAAAATGTGGAGAACATATTTTTACCTGCCAATGCATTAACTGAGGCACTATATGCAACAATTTGGATCCCATTAGCTTCACCAATGCTGTCATGACCTATTTTCGCAGATGGTGTCCGTGACCGACCAGTGAGTCAAAACTCACCCAAGGCCTGCTTATTCGATTAGTTTAGGGATTTTCTAAAATACCATTCAAAAAAGATTTTAAAGAAAAGGTTCTGCGGAAGTATAAAATTTTATAAACATATCCCAGAGCTGCTACTTGCATTATACCATTATAGGCATTTGTCAATCAGACCCATAAT
The DNA here is from genome assembly GCA_032270985.1 of Heliamphora pulchella. Lineage (NCBI taxonomy): Eukaryota > Viridiplantae > Streptophyta > Magnoliopsida > Ericales > Sarraceniaceae > Heliamphora > Heliamphora pulchella. The sequence continues at coordinate 8,868 of JAULJZ010005599.1, read as the reverse complement.
TCAGGCCTTATAAAAACTTATGTTATATTGAAAAGAAAAACATTTAATAATTCATGTTTATGTCCAAGCCTTTCATTCGATCACTTTCTTGCGTTGGCAAAATACATGGCAACATCCAGCATAAAACTTTATTCAATATTCATGAGTTTTACCTGGATCACAAATTCAACATCATTAGTAAAACTAGTGTGAGAACATAGATATTTTAGTTATTTCCAATTTCCATTCCAGAGGATAATATTCAACGCATATTTGCCAGACATCATTTGGGAGTGACCCTAGAATTAATTGGGAATGATCACCCCACAGTCACTTGGCCGTGACCTGCCACCCTTATTACATCGCTTCGCTGAAATTCTTACTATTCCCCAGCGGCCGGGACTCCGTTTAAACCATTATTCCTCCATACTTTTTTGAATTTCAATTTAATCGATATTTCAATCAACAAGGATCATCATCCTTTTTTTAGAAATTAATGTGTCCCATAGAAATTTTCATTCATCAAGCAATAAATGAAAATACAATTAACTTAGATATCATATGATTCACTTGATAGCGGTGTTCAGAATGGTAGATTATTCACAATTGTCCAGATGTTTTGTAAATCTAATCAAAACACATAAAAATAACAAATGGTAAATAACTTTTCATGAAGAGATTTTATTTTAAGAAAAGGTTCTTTAGTGACTTAACGGTCAAAACTAGTTTTTGGGGACTAACTTTGTTTTTTTGGGGCCTTATCGAGCCTATTTTGGTCAAATTTTGTGTCATTGGAAAGCTCTCACAATCTACTTTTCAATAGTCTCAGTTTTGTGTTGAGGCTCGTACGAAAAACTAATGCTGTTTAAAAGGGGCTCTTTCTCGTAAAATTAAATTTTCGGATAGATTTGTGTCCCAATGTTTAGGCCAAAATTTCACATAGCAAACGTTGTTTATAGCAAAAGTCGTAAACACGAAAGTTATAGATAATTGTTTTCCCTTTCCAGAACATCAAAAATCACCCAAATCAAAGGGATGTAGAAGAAATGGTGGCTGTTTAAAGAAGGCTGGTTCGTTGAGTTTCAGTAAATCTGGGCAGATTTGGTTTTGAACTTCAGACATAAATTTCACATGTAAAACGGTCTTTCTGAGAAAAGTGATAAACATGAAAGTTGTAGTTCGTGATGTCCTCTTTCCGGAACACTAAAGATCGTTCAAAATGGAGGTCAGTAGCAAAAACGGTGGCTGTTTAAGATAGGCTGTGCAATATTGGCTTGTTTCCGAATGTGTGTGGCTTAAAATGTCCATATCTCACTCAATTTTTAACTAAATGATGCAAATTTTATCTTGTTTTAAAGAAGAAAGAATTATCCAGTGTTCCATGGGTCTGAATGCAAGAATGGTGGTTCGTGGCAGCCGTGGGAGGCGGCGAAAAGTGGTGTTAATTTTCCGTCTAAAACAGAAAGTGATTTATTTTTTTGAAATTCTGCTTACCGGCGGCGAATGGTGACGGTGGCGGTGGCCAGAGCTGGCGTGGACAGTGGCTGAGAGTGTGTCGGCAGTGGTGAGTTGCGGTGGCAACGGCGGTGGCCTGGTAGTGGTCCAGTGTGGCTGCGGCAGTGGCTTGTGGTGGGTTGGCTTCTTTCCCTTTCCCCCCGTTGCGTTCTTCTTCCTCTTCCTAAATTTTCTGTTTTTAAGTCCTTAATTCTCTATCAGTTGTACACCCTAAATGAGCTGAATGTGGTCTATTTATAGATATATTGGGTGTATAGGTGTCAAGACCATACGTATTTGTGTAAGAATGCATGCATGCAATTTTCCAAATGTCATTGTTTGCAGTTGGTGTAGTTAAGTCAATTTATACATGCTTCTCGTCAATCTTAGGTGTTGTTTGTTGGATTGTGGGGTATTTGAACAGTGGACCTAGTTGAGGTATACTCTATCGGCTTTCTCACTCCTTGTTTGTGGTAGACTTTAGTGATGCTGATTGGGCTGGCAATCGCTCTGATCGACGGTTTACCTTTGACTATTGCACTTTTGTTGGCGGAAACCTTGTTATTTGGTATAGTAAAAAATGTTTGATCTCTAGACTCCAGCTTGAGGGGGACTGTTAGCATATTTATTTTTTTATTTTATTTCTCTTGTGCATGCTTGGAACATTTTCTTGTAATTTAAACTTTTATTACTTCAATATATATACTTAGCGGCGTAGGGAAAAGATTAGAAAATCCTAAACCTATTCTCTTAATTCTCTTTATCCTTCTATCCTTCCTCCTCCATCTTTTTCTCTTTAACCCTAAAAATCTATAAACTGCTTGTTTGGCCAAAACTAAGTAATGTGTCTATTAATATTCTTTTTCCCTCGATATTCTTAATCTGTTTACTCCTCTCCTTTGAAGCACGAACACATCATTTTATCTTTTATAGTAGTGTCTTACACATCTTGCACACTGGCGCTCCTTGGACCTACCAGGATACATATTGGATTTGCTACATATCATATGTTTTTTTATTACTAAGTTTATTATAGGACATGTTAGGGACATTGTTGGAACGCCTGTCAAGTGTTTAGACACATCTCATGGCACGTTAGGGACTATAAACTAGTTGAATGTGCGTAATTGAGCTGTAAACTAAGTTGAACTAGTTTGGTGATTAGAATAGTGAGTTTGAGTTTCTTTTTTATTGTATTCCTTTGTTAGTTTGTTGATCTATTGTGCAATGTTTGATGTTCAAATATGCATCAAATTGTGTGTTATATTGAATTAGTATGTTTTCTTTCTTCTTATTTTTAGTAGTTTGTGTATTTTTTTTGTAAGTAAATAAATCTCTATAAAAGGACATAAAAGAAATGCCACTTGTATAACAAAACCAAGTGGGGATAACTACAAAACACTACAAAAATATTCATCCCACAGAAAAAGAATCTATAAAATTTATCACCTCCTTCTCAAAAATTCAATCCACATCAAAAGGACGCACCACAAACCCCCATAGGTCTGTGGCATACTCACAATGTGGATGAAGGTGAGCACCATACTCTTAGGCTTACTTACACAGGCAACACCAACTTGTCAAAACATTTCCTCTTATAGTAGGTTATCTATAATAAGAATCCTCTCATGCATAGCAATCCAACCAAAGAACGTTACCTTCAAGAGGGCTCTAATCTTTCAAATACTCCTCCAAGGAAATGCTACCCTCCTACTCACTAACAAGCAACTGTAGAGGAATTTGAAACTAAGCCCCTATTTGGCATCTCTGGAAAGTTGGTTTCTTTTTTTTTTTTTTTTAAAAAAGAAGCCATATTTTAAGCTATAATGGTTTGGAATCTCTAAAAGCCCACTAGTTTTTTTAACTTTGTTTTTCAAGACAAAAGCCAATACACCTTCCAAATACACTAATTATTTTTTTGAATGGAATGACAAATAATACCCTGGTCAAGTCGTAATTGCACCAGAAATAAATATTTAAAAATTGAGTAAAAAACAACTACTAAATAGGATAGTGGTTAAGACCAGGCATCGTTTTGTAAAGACAAATAGATTGAATTGTGTAAACTTTAGGCTAACTCCTAATTCAATTCTGAAAACAATTTGATCGAGATTGGTTTGAATAAAAAGTAAAAGAATGCAAACGAAGAATTTGATTCTAAGTTACGAGAAAACTCTAGGATTATGAATCCACCTTAGCCTTAGATTTAGAATATGTATTGATGTGGAAGACTTCTATCCGATTCAACAACAACTTGTTATGGCTACAAGTACTAACGGATCGTACTTAATGAATTCTGCACGATCTGTCCTATTGTAGAAAAGTCCGTTTCATATTTCATTCATAAACAACATTAAACCATTTGTATAACATCATATTTGCAATCACAAAGAACAAAAACGAGAACAAGATTAAATAAGAGAACCGTTGATCAAAATCAACACCTAAAAGTTATACAAATTTTTAACTGTCAAATGAAATCCAACAAACAATAATAAACTCCTAAACTGTTCGGCTCGGGTTTCATCAAAACTCTAGGAAGAAAGATATTAGCCGCTCATCGCCAAGAGACTCCAAAGATTGAGATAAAACGCCATCCAAACACCTTTTAAGAGCGCCGCTTCTGCTTTCTCTTATCTAAAATTTGATTCTCGAACCCCTGAAAGTCTCTGTCTTTTTCCATGTATACTCCCCAAACCCTAAGACCAAAATGGGACCCAAAGTCTAAAGTTCGTGTTTTTTCGTGCTATTTGTTCAAACGGGCCTCACCATCGTCAAGACGCAAATTGACCAGAAAGTATGTTCGCACCACCAATCGAATGCTATTTGATAGTTTTTGCTCCTTTTAATAGCTTGAATTGGCCATTAAGTCTTTGATAGGACCTATGCTGAAATTTTTGCACAAAATCCCATTAAACAGACACAAATGAGGGTCTTACTAATGTATATTGGAGGGCTTAAATGGAACGTTTAAGCTCTTATCATACCCTCAATTAAAAAGTCAACTTTTATTCTCAAAATAAAAAAAGTTGTGCTATTATCTTAAACACTACAATTTAAAAGTAAAAAATAAGGACATATTAAACATTTTTACAAAAAGGAAAAAAACAAAAAACTTATCATACCCTCAGTTAAATAGGAACATTTAAGCTCTTATCATACCCTTATTTAAAAAGTCAACTTTATTCCCAAAATTAAAAAAAAAATCGTGCCGTTATCCTAACCACTATAACTTAAAAGTAAAAAGTAAGGGCATATTAGACATTTTTACCAAAAAAAAAAAAGACTACTCTAGACAAATTATCCCAAACAATCTAACTTCTTTTTTTTTTCTTAATTTTATTTTAAAAAAAATTAGACCTCTTAAAAGTCAAGCTTTTTGAACATACCAAACATGGGCTAAATCTCCCTCTACGGGTCACACCCCACTTCACAAATCTACACTTCTCACACTCCTATGATCATACACCAACCCTCGCAACATCAACCAACTCCCAATCCTGCACATCCCTTCTCAACCTCATGTCCCAAAAGCACTTGTTAGATTTCCTTCCGAGCATAGTTCGCAAACACAACATCTTTGTCTTTGGCCAGAGCAAAGATAGCATGAAATGACCTAAGCAAAGCCTCACCTCTACACCACGCATCAAACCAAAATCTGACCTTTTCTCCATTCCCAACCTCAAAAAGAATTTTTTTGAGAACTCATCCCACAATTTGCTAACACGTTTCCATATACGTTTCCCAAATGATAGTCACTTGAGGAGTACCCTAGCCACCTCTCAAGGACCCATAGTTGCACTAGATAACAGCCCTCCAAAAACTATCCTTCTCAAAATCAAGTGTCCATAGCTACTGTCCCGGAAGGGACTTATTATGGGTACTTTGTGTGTGTGTGTGTACCAAATAAAGATATATATGAAAATATGATAAAAGGGGCTTTAACCTTGTGTGTCTATATGCCTACATAGATGTTCAACTCCTTACAAAACTCAACAAATGACAACAAAAAGGGATGTTCTTTTTATGCCTAAAGAAAAGAGATGAAAGCACTATTCCTTCAAATCAAGATTGGAGCTTTCAATTCCTTTAAAATATTTACATTTCTTCTCTTTCAACAAACCCTACATCAAGAAAAGGGGAACCACATTCTATGCTTTCCTCTTGCTTTTCCTCGAACACCCTCTTTGCCAACAGCCAGCAGCCAGCAGCCAACAGCCAAAAAGCTTATATGCTGATGATATTCTTATTTTAGGTGATGATGCGTTGTTGGCATTCTTGATCTGAAGAACTACTTGCCCACACAATTTCATACTAAGAACTTGAATGCTCTTCAACATTTTCTTGGGATTGAGGTTGCTCGTTCTTTTAAGGGCCTTTCTCTTTCTCATCGAAAATATGTGCTTGACCTTTTTTCTAAAACTGGTCTTTTCGGTGCTCGGCCAGTTGATACTCTTATGAACTCTACTGTTAAGCTTTGATGCTGAATAGGGCGATACTTTTACTGATACTGGTCGTTATCGGCGCCTTGTTGGCAAGTTAATCTATTTCACTGTCACTCGTCCGAACATTATTTATGTTGTTGGTGTTGTAAGCCAGTTTATGCATGCTCCTCGTCAACCACATTTTGAAGCTGTCTGTCGCTTCTTAAGCTATTTGAAGAGTGCCTTAGTCCGTGGCTTGCAATATCTACCCTCTGACTCTTTAACTGTCACCGGGTTTAGTGATGCTGATTGGGTTGGTAGTTGCTCTGACATGCAGTCTACGTCTGGTTATTGTACCCTGGTTGGTGGCAATTGGGTTACTTGGCGCAGTAAAAAACAAATTGTGGTGGCTCGTTCAAGTACTGAGGCCGATTATCGGGTTATGGCTCACACCGCCTCTGAAATGTTATGTTTGTTTTCTTCTTATGGTTGTACGCGCTAGGGTTTTCGAGGGTCGATGAAGGTCTAGGGTTTCGGCAACTAGGGTTTCAAAGGAAGGAGGAGAGGTGGAGGCTAGGTTTTCTGTGAGTGAGGTCTAGGTTTTTGGCGAGGTCGAGGGTTTTAGTTGCTAGGGTTTCATAGGGAGGAGAGGCGGCGGCTAGGGTTCGGCGAGGGGAAAGGGAAGGCTGACGAGAAGGATGGTGACAGTGGCGACCTTGGAGGTCATTGGCACCGATGCTGTGATTGCAGAAGGGTAGCTGCTAGATTGCGGTAGGAACTTCTTCGGCTACAGATGGGTCAAAGAAGGAGAAGGAGACGTGGAATCCCAAGCCTAAGCTCTAATACCAATTGATGTAGCACGTGGAGGGATAAGAGTGGTGGATAGGTAGTGCACAAGAGTCGGAAGCTTAACACATGACCTTCACCTTAAAACTCAACTCTTTATTAATTCAACCCAGATTAATATATCAAATGAGCTTCTTATTTATAAGCTTAAAACCCTAATCTAGAAAGGAATCAAAATCCTAACCAACAAGGAAACAAAAATAACACTTTGATTAAAAGATAAACTAGAACCCTAATGAAAAGGAAATAACTTAAATAAATTAAATAGCTACTAATAACAATTATTAGACCAAAATGGCTTATTGACTCGCATTAGGCCCCTATGCTTATCTTGAGACTTCCAAATAGGATAATTGCTCTCTGGCTAATCAACGGCTATGCTATCATTTCTCTAAGCAGTTAATAACTGCCATCGGCATAGTTCAAAGAGACATTGTAAGTCGATAAACTTGGAAGGGTGCTTTTGATAAGGGTCACCCGTAATTCGGCATACTTGAAAGGGTGCTTTTGATATGAGCCACCCTAAGGTATTGTCCCTTGACGCTACCTTTTTCTCGAATCTCTCCACCAACATCCCACACTGCCTCAGCTTTGAAGGTAACACCCAAAGGGAGTCCCAAATTAGAGGGGAGGACACCCATATTACAACCAAAAATCAGAGCTATACCTTCAACATTTATCAAACCAAAACTGCAAGTCTATCTTGAATGTGTCATTAGTACAAAATCTTTGTTAGTTTCTTAACACTTTATTTTTTTAAAAAGGAACACCCTCTTTCTTATTATGAATAGTCTACCGAACATTTTGAATCTCCTTCACCGAATTGTGAATTGTTGTGAACAATTTACTCAAGGAAAACCCTTCTACTTTCTACTGCTGCACAGATCATTCTTATTTGAAACAACTCCTCAGATATGCATCGTTTCATGACCAATCAATCCCCCTATGTTGAACTTTGACTATACTCATTGTAGAGTTTAAGCTGTGTTTTGTTTGGCTTGGCATATTGCCTTGACCAAATCCAATTGGCGTGAGAAGATCTTTCTTCAACTGCTGATGAGATCTCATGATGTTGAAACTGCTCAAACTCCAGATTTAATCATTTGGTTCAAAAGTTATGTTCCAACCATCGGTTTAGATTTTGGAGTTCTCATTATAAAAGTACAAACTTTCTTTTGAATGTAAGAAATCAAAGTTCATGTTTGTCAGAGATTATTTTTTAGTGTTTGTAAGAGATAATTTGCCATACTGAATAAAGAAATAACCAATGAACTCCCATTTACGCATCAAGAATTTTCAATTAGTCTATGCTACATGGTAGCCTCAAAATGCTTTTATTTTAAAAATTCAATTAATTTTTAGTATTTTTTGCTTCTATTGTCTGGGGCAAATATAGGACCCTAGCATTAAAGAATTAGCAGAACAGATAGGAAAAGATCCTGCATTTAACCAGATGGCAGAGCAGCTCCAAAGGACTTTGCATGGTGCGGCAGCCGAAGGTGGTATCCCTCAATTTGATACACAACAGTACTACTCAACCATGCAACAGGTTATGCAAAATCCCCAATTTATGACGATGGCCGAGCACCTTGGCAATGCATTGATGCAGGTATGTATGAACTTCTCGGGTTCTTGTCTATTGTTGTTTTGTGTATTAAGGGAGGAAGGGTTAGCAGCCGGTGGTCAAATTTGTCAAATCTTTCCTCAGGATCCATCCGTGTCCAGCATGCTTGAGAATCTGACTAATCCGACACACAAAGACCAGCTTGAAGAACGAATGGCGCACATCAAAGAAGATCCAGCTTTGAAACCTATTTTAGAAGAGATGGAGACAGGAGGTCCAGCAGCAATGATGAGGTCAAAAACCCTTTTAAGCTTATAGTTTTATCACTATCTAGCAGTATTTGTTAAACTTATCCCATCATTAAAGAACCGATTTTTTTGATGAGTGCACGAGCTTCTAAATCTTTTGCAGTTTTATCATTACAAAGCTATATTTGTTTTTACATTACCAATGTAATATAAGATATGTTTGTGTGAGCTTGTAAGTTTAAAATTCTTTTATGTTATCAAAATTATGTGATATATGAAGTCATTATCTTTCATTTTGAAAGTATCATTTTCT
>JAULJZ010005588.1:0-16840 GCA_032270985.1 Heliamphora pulchella | reverse complement strand
TTCGATATATTTTTTGTATTATATTGATGCTGTATCCATATTTGGTATGTACAACACTATTTTTTAAGTACTTGTCATTTAAATGAATCTATACTTTATACATATAAGAATATAGTGAGTTATGAGAATGTACTAAAATCTCAATTATAATTTTTAGAACAACGTGTTTCTCATTTGTACATATCACAAATTGTCAAATTATCTCTTTTTTACCATTAATTCCTAAACTCATATAAGCAAAACAATAAATAAACTAAAAAATTAAAAAAAAAAGAAAAAAAACCTTTCCTCTCCCACTTCAAACATTATTACCCAAACACTTAAATTATGATTCGGCGATAAAAAATTTGATCAATTGTACCCATTAACTAAAAGAATGAAGAGAAATTGGGAGTGTCTTATTAACATGCAAAATTTAATCAATTGTACACATTAAGGCATGTTCTTAGGTTGGTACCAAACCATTTTGCGACCATATGTCAAATGGTCGCCACCGAATCTTTTGCGCGACCAATGTTTGTTTAGTCGCGAAGAGTCACAGGAGCCAAATTTTTTTCACGTTTTTTTCATTGGCGCCAAAATGTTTAGTGACAAAAAGTAAATTTAGTTGCCAAAAGTGAGCTGTAGCGACAAAAATCTTTTGGTCGCCAATTAATGAGTTTTTTTGGCGACCAAACCTTAGTCGCCAAAAAGTATTCACCTATTTTTTCATTCTACGACTAGACCTTTGGCGACTAGTATTAGATTTGGTTGCAATAAAAGTGTTGTTAGCGACCAAACTCAAAACTATGGTCGCTGATTGTGGTATATTCCACGACCAATGAATAATGGTCGCTAGTATTTGTATATTCGGCGACCAACAATAATATGGTGGCCAATAGTTTTGTACTCAGCGACCAAAATCAATGTTGGTCGCCAAAAGTGGTCGCTAAAAGTGTATTTTCTTGTAATGTTTTATGGAGTAAAACTTTTTTGAGACTCGTGTTAGCCTGATGAAAAAACTTATGGTTTTGAGTTGGAAAAACCTTTTTGGCTCCTGTGATTGAGCCTGTATGCTTATGATTGCATAACCTGCTTTACAGTTTTATAGTCTGTTACTATTGGGTTTCGGCTCACAGTGTGAAATTTTGCTGTAAAACCTTTTTCAGGTAAGCGTGGTCCTGTAGGTTAACCCGGTGGTGCTCGAAGGAGGCTGATAACAAGGCCCTGTTGTCTTGTTTTGCTAGGTAGTTTATACATTTATGTATATATTTCATGTTTTGAGATAACATGTTGTTAAACATATGTAATGATTATAGATGTATGTATGTTTTAATGCTTTCGAGAGAAACTTGGGTTAGTTGTTGTTTTTCGTAGTATCTTACTATGTTTTTCGTTGTTGGGTTCAACGGTTTACAAATTGGATTTTCAAATGATTTATGCTTAATTTAAACTCTTGTGCTTTGAGGAAGATTTTGGAACGGCCTAAGCTTCTTATATTAAAACTTGTATTTTGTTTCTTTAAAAGGCTTGGCTTGTGGGCTGTAACTGTAGTCTTTTGGCTACTTTTTTAAATCAAATAAACCATCGGTAGTGCGTTTTTACAAAGGTTTTAACCTTGTTTGGGCTTTTGGATTTTCATCCATTTATGTTTGTGCGGTTTTAGTGGTTGTGGCGATTTTTCCCGTGACCCAGAGTTTGGGGCGTGACAGTAATAATAGGAGAAAAATAACTCACGGTCGTAACAACCAAAGGTCGCAACTGTCAGGTTTTAAAACTCAAAGAAATATTTTTGGGTGTCTAGTGTGCTAGTGAACACGAAAATACATTAAAAACATGATGTTCTACACAATACAGAGAGTTATAAACATATTATTTTTCATGAAAGGCTCATGTGACCATACTTGATAGAAATAACTTAAATAATAGGAAAAATAAAATAAATGAAAACCTTAATCATGACACCCACGGGAGAGAAAAAATGAGGATTTAAGAAAAAATCACGATTTTCTAAGGTTACCTAGTGTAGACAACGGCCTTAAATGTCCTCTCGGATGCGAAAGACGAGAATTGCCAAGTAATCCGTGCTCCAAGGTCTCACCAATGCAAGCAAGATCATGAACTCAATCCGAGAGTATGTAATATCGAGTGTATGAGTGTCGGGTATATCAGGAATATCAGGTGGGGAATGAAATCGACAGAGTATCGGTATTAGAATGTTCTTTACCTTCTCATTTTCAGTAAATCAAGGCGCCTATTTATAGGCAAAGAGGCAGCACAAACATCCTCTGGGATGCTGCCACCAGTCCAAAAAGGTGTCAAACTAGCGGTCGTGTCCTTACACATGACGATCGTGACCTTTATTATACGAACAGTGACGGTCGTGACCTTCAAAGGTTGCGGCCAGGTTTAAGCCTTCAAAAAGGTAGCGGACGTGAGAAACAAAGTTCACGGCCCGTTTTAGGATCACAAAAAGGTGGCGGCTGCCAAGGTAAGGACGCGACCTGTTGTAGGATCATGGAAAAGGTGACAACCGTGAGGATGAGGAATGTCGTAGCCTGAAGGTTTTGGGTAGTTTCTTGGATTTTGAATTGAATTCCTGACTTTGCTTGCTTAGGAGTATCATTGAGCATAATTTTCATGTTTTCGTCATTGGAGAGCATTCGAGACCAGTGCTTAAGATTCAACTTGGACAAATTGGGATGTCTACACCCGTGGAGGTAGGCAGTTAGTCGAGCCACGTACTTTCTTGTGTTCTTGGTTGATCCTATTTTTTTATTTTGCTATTGTGTATTGAAACCTACATGGGTTTTCGTTTGTTTACCCAAATCAGTTGATCTTAATTTTTAGAGAATTTGAGACTAAAAATCTTAATACTAACAACGCGGCCCAAAATGTTTAAATTCAAGTTATTAGTAATAGGTCATAAGTTCATTATCTACCAGACATATTTTTCATATACGACTAATGTGGAATTAGGTATCACACTTCAATGCTTGATTTTGAATTGTGTTGTATTGTAGTAGAACTTTCAGTAAACAACAGAGAACTTGAGAGTAATATTGGAATTGGAGTTGCAAGAGAGTGTGAGAGTTGGAGATTTGGAGTGAATAAAAATTGATGATCAAAAGATTTTAAAAATTATTAAAAATTAAAATAAGCAATATAAAATCTGGATTGTATTGGTTTGCTTTTATTTTTCTAGTTTTTTTCTATTTTAATTAAAAAAATTACATCACAAGATGGAATTATTTTTCTTTAAATAAATTGGTAAGTTGTTTTTTGTTTTCTTAAAAGATGTGTGTCTTGAATCTGACATTTCCTAGAATTTTAATTTTTTTGTGTCGATTTTTAAAACAAAAACATATAAACCAACAACGGTTGTTACAGCTGTTTGAGACAGCTTTTTATCATAAATGGACTATTTTTAGGCAAAATTTTGAAACTAAAAAAAAAATCTAACCATTTGGACCACAGGTGGGCTCGGACCACCTAACGACTAGTAAATTTTAGCCGTTAGATCAAGCCTTGTGCGATCTTGGGCATCGAAATTCTAATTCCATTTGTTGAACTAGTTGTTATAGGCGTAGGCTTAGGCCTTGGGTTGGTCCAAAAAAAAGTGACTGGTGGAAAATTTCGGGCCAAGCCATACGCGGGCCAATGGGCAGGGCTTGTGCCAGGCTATTTTTTGGGTCAGATAGATTAAATATGGATTGGGCCTCGGGCTCGGGTCAATGAACCGAGCTTGGATTGGCCCATGGGTTCTAAGGGAAAGGCTCGGCCTAGGCCCAGTTCATACGTCATTGGACATGGGTGGGCTTGAGCTGGGATGAGGCCGAAGCTGGCTGCTGCAGTAACTGGGCCAGGCTGGCCTTGGGTAGCCCATGACCCTCGAGCCAATTTAACATGTCTAGTAGTAGTCTAGAAATTTGGAATAAAGAACAAAGAGAGATGAATATAATAGGTGAGGAATTTAATAAGACTAAAATTGATAATTTAATTTGTTTAACTAAAAATTGACTAAAAGATCGAGTAATGGAATAAAATAGATTATGGAAAGGCATGAAAAGTATGGGGAAGCATAAAGTATAGGTTTGACGCAATTAAGATCAGATTAATCATCTGAAAGGCTTAACCTCAGTTTGTTTTAAGACTTATTTTGCTGGGTATGACTGTTTTAGAATTTTAGTCTTATGTGATGGGTTGGCATTTTGCCTACTTGTAATCCTTTTCCTTAGGTGCAGCTTGTGTGCTGCATCTTAAGTGATCCTTGTTGATCGCTTGGTGCTTTCCTTACTCTCTTTGTTTCTCTATGATATTTATAAAATTTCTTTACCTATCAAAAAGAAAAAAGATTATTGTGAAACTTAAAACCTCGTAGGATAGAATGTAATTTTAAAAATCACAACGTAGTAATGCATTTTCATGTATTTTACACTAAAAATATTCCACAAGTTACTTTTTTAAAAGAATTGAAAATTCTAACTTTGAACGAGAGAACTGATCCAGAAGATTGAAGACATTTAATCCAAGGCATTCAGGTCATATCAGCTTTGGGCCACCGACTCCAGTTTCTTCTTGAGGTTTAACATTGAAATCAACTTTACATCATTTTCTCATGGAAAATGAACTTTCTCAAGAACCCTTTGATTCGGCTTTTTCTATCTTGTTTAAAGGGAGGTCTATTTTTTTACGACTAATGATTTAATAGCTTCAGAGTAATATGTGGTATGACTTATGTGGTATTCACATTTAATAATATAACAAAAAATATTTCGAGTGAAACAATATGGGTTCACATTTGTTGAGTAAGTAGGAGATAAGGTTGACACACTTAATGAGTATTAAGTATTTTTATTTGTCGAGAGTACCGCGTGTCATTGCCTACATATTACTCTAGAATCATCTAATAATTTGTCATTTCTTTACACTTATTTTGAGTTAATCCTATTTTAAAAAATCATAATCTTATTTTGATATAAAACTTTTAAAATATTTGTAAAGGCAATGTCGAGAGAATGTGAAGGCAATGTCGCCCTGAGTTTCTAAAATTAGATCACTTTATATTTGTACATATAATAAATTTAAAAGATAAAATTACTCAAATATTAATTATAAAAAAGATAAAATCACCAAAGTTGACACTTATCATTACTTGTCATTATAATAATTTAAAAACATCACTTAAGAATTAACTTTCTTACACTTTTAGTTATGAATGTATTAATTACCTTTAAAACCTAGTTCTCAAATCTCTTCACCTTTTCTTTTTTTCATTATTTTTATGATTTTGCAATCAACAAGGTTTACAATTGCCCTTAACTTGAAGTCTTGGACATAGAAAAATATTTACAGTTCGAAATCTTTAGTAGTTGTCTACCAAAATGAATTTCACTAATAGTTTTTACATTGACAAGATAATAATATTGAGTATTCTCTTTTTTAATTGATCATTTAGAAAAAGATAATATCTAAACCTATATATAAGGTTCAAAAAAATTTGAGACCCTAAAAATTAGCCTAGAAACTGAGGCTAAAACGATTGGCCTAAAAGGAAGAGAGAAAAATTAAGAAAATAAATAACATATAGAAATAGAGAGAGAATTAAATAAGGGAGAGAATTAAAGGAGAGAGAGAGAGAGAGAGAATTAGTTTATATTTTCAAATTTTATACTTTTGACCATATTTTTTTTACCTTTTTAGTTTCTCGTAACAAGAGAGATTTAAAAAATATTATTATTTGAATTAACGTAAAAAAATTTCACTAAAAATGAAAAAAACCTAGAGAAAGCCTTAAAGGCCTTAAAGTGGCATTTTAAGACATTTTTTTGATATTTTGATATTTTTTGATTTTTAAGAAAAATTTAAAAAATATCATTATTTGAACCAACGTAAATTTTTGCTAAAGGCAAAAAAATCACATAAAAAAGCCATAAAAAGCTATTCCAAGCAGTAGTCACCATTGTCGTTGGCTTATGTGTTTTTATTTTAGAAATCGATACAAAAAATCTAAAAATATGATAAATGTCAAGCTTAATACATATCTCTTAAAAAAAACAAAAATAACTTACTAATTTATTTAAAAAATATTAATTTCATCTTATGATGTAAAAATATTTCACTTAAAAAATTTATTTATTTACTTTTGTTAATCAAATAGTAATAAATAGATAAAATATTTCACTAAAAAAATATTTTACTTTAAATGAATGGAGCCTAAATCTATTCATTGTCGGAAACAATTTCATCGCTTGAAGTCCAAAACATTCATTTTCCAGGCCTTCCTTGTTTTAATATTGATGATGCCCGATCATTGTATGACCCCAATTCATCCAGACGACCAGCAAAATGAGGAGTTAGCCTTGGATGGCACCAGTGTGGTGCCGACCAAAGACCCTTCGACGATTAAGTCAGATTTGTTTGTGAAGAAGAATAATGAAATTAGAGTTTTTAGAGGAATCTAATGAGAAGAAGAAGTTTACCTGGTGCCTCCATTTTTCTAGCTTTTATATGAAGGTTTGGGTGTTGCCCTAACCTATGGAAGTAGGTGCCACATAATTTGCCATGCCATCTGTTTAGTCAGCTAAAGGAGTGTAACAAAATATCTACTCATCAGTAGCCCCTATTCTCGAGGCGTACCTTGGTTAGGTGAAGGAATTCTAAAGGTTCCCCCTTCGAGTTTCTTTTTGCGTAGACATGGCAATCTACCTGTTGCTTTTTACCAATTGGATTTTGAAATTTAAAATAGCGTGTTAACCATGCTTAAAAAGTTCCACTTTGGTCGTGCACTCTTTTTTGAGTTTAATGAGTTGCATATCTGTGTGATGTGTCTCAACTCTGGTCATCCTTCACTTGGATGACCTCAGGTGATCTGGTCATCCTTCACTTGGATGACCTCAACTCTGGTCATCCTTCCCTTAGATGACCTCATCTCCTAGTCATCTTTTTCTTGGATTACCTCAACTCTGGTCATTCTTTTCTTGGATGACCTCAACTCTGGTCATCCTTCTCGTGGATGACCTCAACTCTAGTCATCCTTTACCTGAATGACCTCAACTCTGGTCATCCTTCACTTGGACGACCTCAGGTCTGGTCATCCTTCACCTGGATGACCTCAACTCTGATCATCCTTCTCTTGGAAGACTAGAGGTCTTTCTCTCTGATTGGTCACCGTGATTGGTCATCCATTACTTAGAAGACCCCTTGTGTTGTCATTTTACTACATCATGGAGGCTGATCTTCACTTGATCAGCCCTTGCCCATTCAAGGTTTTATATAACCTCAGGTGCTGCAACATTGGGGGATGACCTTCTCCTGGTCAACCCTGACTTGTTCATGTTTTCAATAACCTTAAGCGTTGATTCGTTCTTGACCCGTTCAGGTTTTCAATGACCTTAGGCGTTGATTCGTTCTTGACCCGTTCAGGTTTTCAATAACCTCAGGCGTTGAGTCATTCTTGGCCAGTTTAGGTTTTCAATAACCTCGAGATGACCTCAACTCTGGTCATCCTTTTCTTGGATGGCCTCAACTCTAGTCATCCTTTTTGTGGATGACCTCAGCTCCTGGTCATCATTCTCTTGGATTACCTCAACTCTGGTCATTCTTTTCTTGGATGACCTCAACTCTGGTCATCTTTCTCGTGGATGACCTCAACTCTGGTCTCCTTCTCCTAGATGACCTCAACTCTAGTCATCCTTCACCTGGATGACCTCAAATTCTAGTCATCTTTCACCTGGATGACCTCAACTCTAGTCATCCTTCTCTTGGAAGACCAGAGGTCTTGCTCTCTAATTGATCATCGTGATTGTTCATCAGTTACTTAGAAGACCCCTTATGTTGTTATTTTACTGCATCATGGAGGCTAATCACCTGATCAGTCGTTGCCCATTCAAGGTTTTATATAACCTCAGGTGCTGCAACATTGGGGGCTGACCTTCTCTTGGTTAACCCTAAGCACCTTTTCTCCTGGTCAACCTTGGCTCGTTTAGGTTTTCAATAACCTCAAGCGTTGAGTCGCTCTTGGCTCATTCAGATTTTCAATAACCTCAGGCACTAAGTTGTTCTTGGCCCGTTTTGGTTTTCAATAATCTCATGCGTTGTGTCGTTCTTGGCCCATTCAGGTTTTCAATAACCTCATGCATTGAGTCGTTCTTGGTCCGTTCTGGTTTTCAATAACCTCAGGCTTGTCGCTTTGCTACTACATAGAGGCTAATCTTTCTCTCTAGGGCTTGTCATTATTTTCAAAAAGAAGAAAAAAGACCTACAAAGGCAAAGTGTAGAAGAGAATATGTTAAAATAAAAAAATTTACGATATTTTTTAATTAAAATTACCAGCTACTTTTTGGGGGATCAGTGCTCCTTAAGTATTTGAGCTCTCCTCTCCACCTTTTCTCTTGGGTGCTTAGAGCTTCTTGTCCCTCCTGTTGCCCCACGTTTCCAAGGAAAATCTTGGAGAATTTTCGAAGAAAGAGCTTCCTAGAAAATTTGTCATGGTTCGATTTGATTCCATCAGGTTACTTCACGAAAAGTGGGTCATGCGATCTTCGTCTGTCAGTAGTGCATTTTCCACCATTAAATTGTTTAGGGATTCTTGTGTAAGAATTTGTTGCAGAATTTCTGTCAACGGTTCTCCAAATTAAAGTTGTGCCAGCAAAACTAATCTCTATATATCTCAACTTTTTCTTTTTCATCATCTACAATTTTAGAATTATTGTTTTTGATCCTTATGTCAAAAAGAGGACATCAAGTTGCTTTTTCTCCTTCACCCAACACAAATTATGTTATGATTAAAAAATTTAACCTGTGTTTGGACTAATTTTTTTTAGTAATTTTTAGGCTTTTTAATTTTTTTTATAAACAAGTAGATATTAAATCATAACTTTTTGTGAGAAAAAAAAATCAAAAAACCAAGTTAAAAGCAAACTAAGTGGCTTTTTTTATAAAAAAAAAAAAGCCAAAAAAATTGACTTTTAAGCCAGGCCAAACACAGGCTTAAAAAGAGCAACTGTTGTGCAACTATCTTGGTGATGAAGATTAATAATTTCTACTGAGCAATAAATAAACAATAATTATTGTGCTCACAAGTAATTTGTATTCAAGAAAGAAAAACGTTTTCTGCATCACACTGAAGATTTTGAATGAACCAACACATTTCACATAAACATTAATCTTCAAATAAAGAATTAAAATTTGATTTTATATCCTCTTGTCTAAGTATTCTACATCATTGATGTAGTTTTGTCTGCCGCCAACCATTAATCATGTTTTCACATTTTTGCAGACATTTTTGTTGTGGATTTCGTGAATTCATCAACGACGAGTTAGCTAGACAAGATTGACCCCGAGGTAGCAGCAGTGTTGATTTCAGATTAAACCAATTAATCAACATGTCTTCATAAGTCTACAACTGATGTTATATAATTCTTTAAATTAAATACAGTTCATTCTCGAAGTTTGCTGAACAAAACAGCTGCCTTACCATAGAATTGAAAAATTCCATTTGTAGACTAATGTTCAATAATAAATTTTTTTAAATAAACTAAACGCTACAGATAAGCCTAAATCAATCAATCACACAAGCATAAAATAAAACAATCACAATCACACATGAGACGATTTTTTACGTGAAAAACCCCAAACTGGATAAAAATTACGAGACCACTCCAGGTCTAAAAAATCAAGCACTATAAAATCGTTGATTATAAGAGAATCTTACAAACCGACGTTGCAGCCTCAACTAAATGTTTTGAAAGTCTACTCTTGCCGAATCCACATGCACCAACTCCTGTGCTTGACCGCCGCTGGAACTCACCACCGGACTTCAATGTTGACGGAATCCTTCACCAGACTTCGAACACTTGAAAATTCTCTCAAGCGACTCCATGAACACAAACAGATCATTGAAAGTTTGATTGACTTGATGATTGACTTAAATGAGCGGAAGCTAAATAATAATCAAGTTGTTGTAGACTACTTTGCGAGCATGTATACTAGCTTGTGAGTATGATAGAATATTATCAAAATCTCTCTTTAGCAGCTAGGTCTTCATAATATAATAAGAAAGCACACATAACAAGAAATACTAGCTGCCTATTTATAGTCGCCTGCCCAAAAAAACATAGCTGCAGCACTTAAAAACGGATCTACGCGCACAGGATTGCTCGATCGGTCTTTTGATCGATCGATCGGTCTTCATAGGACCTCGGTACTTTGCTTCAAAAACACTTCTCTGCAAAACAAACGCATAACAGGTGCAGAAATCGAAACACTCTATTGACTGCTCGCTGGACCGCTCGATCGGTCTATCGAGCAGTCTGACACCAATTGCTGTATTTTGATGTTTTTAGTTTCGTTTTATACTCCGCTGCAAAATAAAAACATATATCTCATAAACCAAGTGTCAAACATCACAATGAAATATAAATAATGTAAAAAACAGTTTATCACAGATTTGTCAAACAAAAAACGAATATTGCTAAGAAAAAAATTCCAAACAATCTCCTCATTTGGCAATTCTGTGACAAAATCCAATAAGCTAAAATATTTCAATTAATCAAGCTAACAAACCGATAAAAAAATGCTCTCCCTCAAACTAAACACTCAAAAACAATAGACAAACAAACACACGAAAAAGAAAAAGAAAAAAAAAACAACTCTATTTGAGAAGGGAACAAAATTAAAGAACAAGTACGAGACCCAAGAATATTTTCATTCACTTAAAACCATAAAATCTAATCAAAGTGATTAAAACACGCATAGAATCTAAGATACTCTATATTCATATATGAACGAACACAATCAGAGCAGATTCTATATGAAGCGGTGCGTGTGTGTGATTTGAAATATTTTCAGACTCAAAGATTAACTCTTAAATGGAATCTATATGGCTGAGTCACATTTATTTATCAGAAATCAAAAATGTCATAAAGTCAAACCAGTTTTGATCCAATTCACTTTATAGGCTAACTCCCCCTCAACTAGAGACTGCAAATATTTGCTTTCCTCTTTTTTTATTTATTATTATTATGCTTTCATAGACGACTTTCACACTAATACGAACGAAAAAATAAGGTTCGCATAAGTGGTCATTTCCTAAACAAATTTTGGCACAAATTTCAAAGTAGCTGCACACTAGTACGTACGAAAAGACAAGATCCGCATAGGTAGTCATTTTCTCAAGCCAAACATACAGTACCAAAAGAAGAAGGAAGTGTAAACAATAAGATCAAGTGGGCCGCCACTATGCGGTCATTTTGTGAAATCTTTAGACAACTGAAAGATAAAAGAGACCCATTGATAAATATAATCCGAAGTGCGGAAGATCCCTACATCTATCAATATTCATGAGGTGTACAGAATAAACTCATCTTTGAAAGCATTCTATCCACTATGAATTAGATTACCCAAAAACAGTGTGATAGTTAATCTCAAAACCTAAATTATGAAATTTCAGCCAAATAAAATAATGCATGAAAAAGGTACTCAACCCTTAATAAAGTCCCCACAATTTTTTTTTAATGACGACAAAAAAACCAAAAAAAAACTCAAACACAATAAAAAAAAAAAAAGACCCAAAACAGACTAAGGACTACGACTAGCTAAAAAGCTGTCTAGATCATTCTTTCTGACCAAAACTTTCTGGAGTTTCAAAGGCACATGTTCTGGGATGAAAACTCAATTTTTTTAGGTTATTGTGGCATATCAAATCTGAATCTATTTTGGTCAACCAACCTAGTACAGTGAGGTATGATGTGTCTTTTTATACCACAGTAATGACAAATAGACACAAAAAATATATTCCTATTCAAATTCATGCAATTAGGACATATATAACTAAATTACCACAATAATGACACGTAGGTACAAATTTAACCTTTCTTACCTCACCATGTAAAATAGTGAATTTTCTCGTCTGATGTCCTCACTTTCCATTTGCTTTGGCTAAAAAACTTGTAGATGATCTTTTTGAGCTTATGCCTCTTTCTGTTTTCACAAACATTAGTGCAAATTCAGGTAGAATTGGCTGACCAATTTTTTCTTTTCCTTTGTACTGTTTGCCTGACGAAGCACCAATAAATCCAAGCCCACACCTATCAGTCACTGCCTTTCGTGACCCAGTCATCTAAAGTCATAATGCCTGTATTCAATTTCTTGAAAGTAGATTAAGCATTTAACAGATCTTTTTCAAATTTAATCAATTTTAATTCAATATCAGTTTTTAACTCAACACAAGCATGCAACTCTTTTTCAAGAAATTCAATCCTAGTTTATCTAGTTCGACATAATGCAGACAAGTCATTTTTTTTTTTTTCACATTTTGCAAGTTTTTCACACAAAATCTCCTTATTTGATTTTAATTTTACAATTAGATCTTGAGCTTCAGTTAGCTCTTGTTTGATACTATCTTTCTCTTTTTTACATAATTTAAATTTTTAACCAGTTTTGCATTTTGTTTAGTCAACTTGAAACACTCTCTATAAAGCTTATCATAAGCTTATTGAAGAGTTTCATCATCCTCACTTTCATTAACATTATTAATTTCCTAATTTTCAGAATCCTCAGACTTTTTATTTTCAGACTCAACAGATTCTTCCTGAACAGAAGTAATGAAAGCAGTAACATTTTCATCATCATAATCAAGCTCCTTCTCATCATTCGTGTCAGGTTCACTCTCGTCATCTCAAGTGACCGTGAATCCTTTTTGTTTCTTTCTAAGAAAGTTCAAGCATTCTCTAGCCATATATCCATATCTTTTGCATTCATAGCATTGAATTTTAGAAATTTGGTCTTTTGACCCCTTTTTGATAAAATTGGACATATTTTTGGCTTTGTTTTTATTGTCTTCTTTTTTGATTTTTTCTCCTGATTAGGCTTTTTAATTTTTAAAATTTTTTTAAATTTCTTCACAAAAATAGCCATCATCTCAGACTCTAAATCATCATTCGAGTCACTTGCAGAACCTTGAGCTGAAGAGAATGCCAAATTTTTTAAAACCTTTTTGTTTTGAAAATTTAGTTCATAGATTTGCAGATTTCCAACTAAATCTTCAACAGAAATAGAATCAATGTCTCAATGTCTTTACTTTTGGTTGGAAGGTAAAGATCTAAAAAATTTTCGAACAATTTTAGAAGTCAAATTTTTTTTACCAAGATTAAACGAGACATTCACAATATCACTTAATTTTGTGTTAAAATTGTCAAACCTTTCATCATCTTTCATACGCAGAGTTTCAAAATTTGTTGGGAGACGTTTTAAGTTTTGAGATTTTTACGCTATCAGTCCCTTCGTGAGTGATTTAAAAACTATCCCATACTTTTTTAGCCAAGTCACACGTACTAATTCTACGAAACTCATCTTGTATGACTTCACTAAAGATAGCATTTATGATTTTACTAATCCAGCATGCATCCTCAAAATTAGTTCTGTTCCATTTAGCCACGAGCTTAGGGACGATTACTCCATCAATAACACTGGTGGGAGGCTTGTAACCCTCAACAATGGAAATCCAAACTGTTTTGTCAATAGATTTCAAAAAGACTCTTATCCTAACTTTCCAAAAGGGATAATTATAGCCGTCAAGAAGGGGTAGTCTACCGGTCGAAGCGTCTTCTCTAAAAAAATTCATTTATAGCAAATCAGTCAAAGGATCGCACAAAAAAAAATTTAAAATTTGTAACCTGCTCTGATACCAATTGAAAAACCCCGTTTATAGACTGATGATCAATAATAGATTTTCTTAAATAAACTAAATGCTACAGATAATCCTAAATCAATCAATCATAACCACACATAAGACGGTGATTTTTTACGTGAAAAATCTCAAATCGGGTAAAAACCACGAGACCATTCCAGGTCTAGGAAATTAAATACTATAAAATCGTTGGTTACAAGAGAATCTTACAAACGAACGTTTGCACCCTTAACCAAATATTTGAAAGCTTACTCCTGCCAAATCCATGTGCACCAACTCTTGTGCTTGACCGCCGCTTGAACTCACCACCGAACTTCAATACTGACGGAATCCTCCACCAGACTTCAAACACTTGAGAATTCTCTCAAGCAACTCCACAAACATGAACAGATTGTTGAAGGTTTGATTGACTTGAATGAGCGTAAGCTAAATAATCATCAAGTTGTTGTAAACTACTTTGCGAGTATGTAGACTAGTTTGTGAGTATGATAGAATATTATCAAAATCTCTCTTTGGCAACTAGGTCTTCATAATATAATAAGGAGGCACGCATAACAAGAAACACTAGCTGCCTATTTATAGTCGCCTGCCCAAAAAAACTTAACTGCAGCACTTAAAAACTGATCCACGCGCACAGGAACGCTCGATCGGTCTTAATAGGCTCTCGGTACTTTGCTTCAAAAACACTTCTCTGCAGAACAGACACATAACAGGTGCAGAAACCGAGACACTCTATTGACCGCTCGCTGGACTGCTCGATCGGTCTATCGAGCAGTCTGACACTGATTGCTGTATTTTGATGTTTTTAGCTTCATTTCTTACTCCGCTGCAAAATAAAAACATAAATCTCATAGACTAAGTGTTAAATATCATATAACGAAATATAAATAATGTAAATGACAGTTTGTCACAAATTTTTCAAACAAAAAACGAATATTGTTAATGGCAAAATTCCTAACAAGAATAATACAGCCAATTATAGAACATTCAGATTATCCAGTCGTCTTGGTATAGGACTTCACTTTCTTTTCAAGTAAGGAAATTCAAAACACTTCTGTTAACATTTGAAGGATTACTCCACTTGAGGAAATCAACATTATCAACAAAGACCTTGGTTTGATTTTCTGGAATTGTGTTCAAAAATATCACATGGCTGGACATATGCATGATGAAATTTTCTATAGTTATTTTTAAATTTGCAAGCTCTGGGCATCTCGTACATAACAAGCTAATATATCACCCAAGGAGAAATAAACTACTGTTATCAAGATAAAGGAGGAATCCCACCACTTCAGCCCTACATTTTTTGTACTTTGTTGATTTCAAAAGACACCAATGTAGCGTCTTCTAGTGGGCCATGAAAGCTAAAAGGTTTAAAGTGTAGCACTACACCATGTTTGTGGGGGTGTTGCTCAAGTGGTTTTGTGCCATTTGATGTTAGTTTCTATAGCATTTAACATCAAACTTAACTAAAAATGACAAACAATTTAAGAATTGTAGAATTTTACTACCCTGATCAATTATGTGTGTGGGAGCAATAATATTTTGCTGATGAATGGGAGTCCTCTTAGTTGAGGCTTTTTCTCAAACAGGTGGAGTGTATTCATTGGGCTCCATTGAATAAAAGTGGCAGAAATTTGTCTGACCACCAACCCAACCTTATTGCAGCAAAATTGTTGCCTGATTTCAATAAATAATGCAGAAATTGTAGAAATTCACTTTGCCACTGACCCAACTTTATTGGATGTCGTCGGATCAGGCGACACCATCAGAGGCGCTTGTTGCTCAAACTACTTCTGTCTTTATTGTCTCAGGCACCATCACCGCCACGGACGACCACCACTACAGGCGGCAAAACCGCTCCTAGCAACTACAAGGTCTTGAAATCGACGTTGATGCCATGAACCTGATCTAGCTTGGGGTTTCTCGGTCGAGATCTGTTGGCGTTGCCACCGCCGTTGGTGTAGATCTCGTCGATCATCCTTCGGAGACTCATTTTTAGTGAGAGAAACAAAGAATATACGTGTATATACGTGTGTGTATATAGAGATTTGGAACGATTTCTGGGTTCTAGAATTCTCTGGATGCCTCTCTTTGTTTGTTTGTGAGTTTTTTTTTTTCGTATATTACACATATATTTTTGTATTTAAAAATTATATCACTGATATTTTTTTTTATTTTTTTGAAATATTATTACAATTTTTTATATTTTTATTTTGTAACACTTAGATTTAAAAGTTAAATTTCTGTTAATTTTTGGACGAAAAACACTGTTTCAACAGTGTTTTTAATATTTTGAGTTTTTTAATTATAAATTTTTATTCAACAGTGTTTTTAATATTTTTAGTTTTTTAATTATAAATTTTTATTTAAAAATTTTTAATTAAAAAATAAAAAATTACTAAATACAAAATAAGTAAAATAAAAACATAAAATTTAATTTATTAATTTATTTTTATTTTTAAGTTTTTAATTTTGATAAAAAAAAATATTAATTTTGATAAAAAAAATATTAATTTTTAACTTTTTATAGTTTTTGGTCAAAAGTTTTCACTTTCTTTGAGTCATCTTAATGAGAGAAATTAGAAAGTAAAAATATTTTAAGTAAAAGAAAAAAAAATTTACTAAATTCGAAAATAAATAACATAAAATTTGATTAGTTAGTTTATTATGGTTTGTATTTTTTTTTTGTTTATATTTAGGCATCACGTTTAATAAAATTTTTTATATACTTTTTTGTTGTCTATATTGAAATGTTTTAACATTAGATCAAACGAGTATAGTGAAATTTCTAATATTATCTCAAACGGGCATACTTGTTTCTTTTTTCTTGTAAAAAATTTAAAAAATTAAAAATTTGATAAAAAATTAGAAAAAGTTCAAATAAGGTGGAAAAAACCATTTTAAAGTTTTATAAGACACTTTTTTCATTTTTAATAATTTTTTAAAATTTCAGCTAAAACATATATACTTTTAAACTCTTATGGAAGCTTGTGGCCAATGAAATGGTTTCTCTATCATTTCAGTACAATCCCCCCCAAAAATATCTCCAATGAAATGGTTTCCAACAATCCCCCCCAAAACTCTGTTTTTTAGTCGACTGGATTGGTGGTCCAGTCGACTGACCTATGTGTTTTGGTGTTTTTCTATAAATATCAAGCCTTGGAGATA